>APFE030220946.1:167821-222807 GCA_000404065.3 Pinus taeda
CAAGTGAAGAGCGGCTATTTATTTTTTAAATTTTTAGGACCTCTAACCCTTTAAACCCATAAGGCTAGTCATTTCCTAACTTGCATAAAGAAAGGATCTGTGGCAAAGCTTTAGAGATGTAAGCCACTTCAAAATAGCATCTCGAATGAGACATTTTTATCATACGACTGGCAAGCAATGTTGTCACAAAGTTCAAGCTCGTTAAAAAAATAAACATAAGTCATGAGAAAGTGTTCCTCCCCGCATTTAAGCTCATTCAAAAATGAACAGGTAAATAACCATTGTGAGTGCCTTATCGCCAGCTTTTGAGCCTTGGTCGCGTTCTCGCCATCACCTCCACTCTATTTTTAGCCGATCATTCACCCCCATATGATTGTTTACCCCTTCAAGGAACATCTACGAAGAGTGATTCTGATAGCCATCCTTGTAACACTACCATGATTGGAAAATTCCAAATATTACCTGGAATCAACTGCTACCTAAAACTATCACTCATTCCTCAAAAACGAGTCTTCTTTAAGCTCTTTTCACCTGACTCATAAAATATGAAAAGATTGCCGAGTGATTGGCCTCTCCGGCTTGTTAAAAGGCATCGGAAGTGATATCCCTCGTCTATATTATAATCTTTTTGGACCTCAGGGATTATTACACAAAAAGATTGAACGCTTGTCTTGTTCGGCTCGTTAAAACTATAAAAAAATCATCCCTTTTGTATTATTTTACGCTTTTTCAGACTTAAGGGATTATACAATGAAAAAGAATCTTTGGAGTCTTCTTTCCATTTCTTTCAGACTCTTTAAAATTGAAAGAGACCGAGTTATCGTTAAACTCGTTAAAACTAAATAGCGACAAACTCATCCAACAGGATGAGAACGAGCTTCACTGTTGCTAGGCTCACTAAAAGATAGTGACAGGTTCACCCAAAGGGCGGATTATAGAACAAGAATATGTTATCCTCCTCAAGCTTGACAAAAATAAAGTGGTACTGGTCAGCAATGACTAGGGAAAATTGGGAAGAAAACAAGAAGAAACTTTATTGGTAGCAAGTCGCTCTTGAACATGACACTTTCCTTCCGCATCCATGTCGGGTTAGGTTGTTCCGTCACACCATCCATCTTTGGGGTTAGCACTACCAATCCATCGTCAGTGTCACCGATATGTTCAGGATAAGTCATTTATACAATTCGTTGTGTCTCACCCACTCCAATACATTCATGCTTCATTCCTTCATGACCGCCACCCTGAACCCCATATCATCAGTTTGTTTTCACCTCCAAAATCATTTGCTTCGTTCCATGTCTTTGATGTGGGATTCATTAAGGCCCTCCTGCAATGGCTCGCTTCTTGTCGACATCGGCTCATTATCCAATAAGTTGACTTAGGAACAACCCTTTCAGTACTTTGAAGCTTGCATGCCTTAATGGCACGTTTCTCACTTTCGGCGACAGGTTTACATCAATGGCCTTTGACCAAGAGATTTTGCGTGGTGTTCGATGCCAAGTCCTTTTTTCACACCACGGAAATTGTACTGTAGTACCTTGAGGGTCATTGTCATTATTGGTGATTCCTCTCGCGCCTGTTAACAGCTTACATTATTGGCTGGTAATCAGGTGATGTCTTTCCATGTTCAACTCCAAAACATTTTTCACATGGATCGACTTGTACTCCAAGTGAAGATTGGCCGAGTTTTGAAGACCCCGGATCTAGTTTCATCCATCCAGGCGGCGATATATTTAGGAATATAAAAACATATAGTGCACATCATTGTGAACAAATGATCATCCAAATCAAAGGATGATGTTTCCATATCATCAGTCTGTCACACAGACGATCGTCTGTCCTATGTACATGAAAAGGAGTTTATAAAGCTGAGCATGGGAGTGCCCACCTCAGCTAGATCATGAAAAAATGTTGTCAAATAATGTATTGTATTGTATCTTATTACAGGTCGCCTCCCAGCTCAGAAAAACTTCAGATCCTCATAGTAAAGCATTTCACTCGACATCAAAAAAGATTAACGACCTCATGCTTTAAAGGGAAACTGTTATAGACATTTTTGGGCACTTCAAACACAATCACAAATGTCCATAAAATAAGGGCTCTTAAGTCCCTAAAAGGGTTGCTTCACTTCCTAAAGGAACAAGGTCAACTGATTACATCATCTCCCAGAAATTCTCCACTGAAAACTGCTCATAAATGGTCAAAACTGACCTACTAAAAGGCTCCATGCAGAGGGTGCGATGCATATCACCTTCCCAATGTACAGGGTGCGATGTATACTATTTTTCTCCTCTGTAGGGTGTGATGGTTGGGAATGGACAAATGGCAGGGACCAAAATGCGAGTTGGAAGATCATGGAATCTTCCAGAAGCTTCCCCTATGACACTTGCCACTCCATTTTCGACCAGGGATGGGTAAGAGATCTTCATTCTCTAAGTGGAAGTAGGAACTATCAGAGAAATGACACTAATCAAGATCCCAAAATATGACTCACCTCTATGTAATCATCTATATATGGATCCCTCTTCACAGAGATCGAGAGGCTGGAATTTTGTAACTTATAGAGAAGTGCTGTTGGTATTTTGGTGTACATTCACAGTGTTGGGTGATCTTTCTTTGCTTGAGGTGAATAAGGGCTTCTTAGCTGGAGGATGATGCTGGGTCAGAGCTGCTCATGGTTGTAATCCTCTTGCTACTTTTTATCTGAATAAAGCTATTCTTGTTTCCTTCCATATTCTGATGTACTTGTTTATATATGCTTGTATATGGTTAATGTACATCTGATCCTGCATTATTTATGAATTTAGATCCTTGTTTCTTGCATAGTAGTATGTTGCTGTGATTCTACAGGTCCTTTTGAAGTTGAGGAGACAAAGAGAGAGAAACAAAAGTCTATCAAGAAGGAGAGGGAATCGAGCGCAAGACTCAGGTTGGCCCTCTTGGTTCTCCTCTCATCTATTTTCATAAAAGGAATCAATAATAGACTTTGATTGTTTGTTTCTAAGATAGCCACCCATCTTAGTGGGAATAATAGCATCTGTGTGGATACTATTCTCGTATAACAGGCCAATCTGCACAATTTTCCAGGGGAGCACTGGGCAGGTCATCTAGCTGGGATATGCACAATTTCTTTTGGGAAGATAACGCATGCAATAGGAGGCACTGACGGAAAAAACTACGCAGGTTTCCAAAGGAGCACAAGGTCAGGCTGCTGGCACTGCTAGTCAAATTGTACAATCCTGGGAGATAGTCCCGCCCTGGACAATTTTGCACAATTTATGGGCTGGTTGGAGAGGGGGAGAAGGGCATGGCAGGAAAGATCTGCACAATTCCTGATTTGGTTGCAAAGTGGGGAAGAAGGATAGGGTAGGACAAGTTTTCATAATTTTGGAGATCAATATATCTTTGGGTCATAACTTAAGTCATTTCTTCCGGTTGACCAGCAGGAGGCTTTATGGGAGGTCTTGTGGGAAGCACATACTGGATTGGTTTCTGAGGTAACTTCTATGCAGTTCTAGGAGTCAATCAGCTAGCTCATTTCTAGAATTTCTTAGAGAAGGCTACATGGAGGAAAACCTCAAGCTCTATGTAGTTCTGCGAAGAAATGTAAGGTCACTGAGATCGGGTCTAGTTGATGGAGGGTTGTCCATTGAAAAAGTTTTAGCAAAATTGACTAAGTGTGAAAGAAAGTGTACCTGTGCATACATAAAAATGTGATCACACACTTAGCATGACTCACTGACAAGACACCTAAAACCAACAAGACAACATGTGCTCAATGAGACTGACTCGAACTTTGAGACTGACAAGTGTGATAGTTGAAATATGTCTTCGAATGACCATGACGAGACTTGCGCGATAACGTTTAGAACTTTGTGTGTGAGTGAGACCGATGTCGACGGAGTGAAAAAACTCATACACACAAAGATAATCTTCAAAATTCCAGAACAAACTTGCAAGCATGACATAACGATCAACATGCCAGTGATGGAGCAAGCGAAGAGGGTGAGTGTTTGTGACCATTAAGGGGAAAAACCAAGGAAGGCTCCAAAATTTGGATGCAGGCCAAAATTTTGGAGGGTGTTGAAGCCACTACAACATGTTCCCTATTATTTACATAAGAAATACATTGCCTTGGATTTTGAGGATGTTCTTGGATATCCAAATACTTTTCACCCATATTGTGATGGAAATTTTCCCAAATTTCGTGGTAATGATTCTTTAGCTAGTGATGATGTAGTCAGATTCTTGAAAAATTATTTAGTAAATAATGTGGTTCATGAAGATGTACTAACAAAATTGTTTGTGGAATCTTTTGAAGAATATCAAAGGGAATGGGTTAAGTATTTTTGTCACCTTAAAGGCAAAACTTCTATAAGGGATTTTATTGAAGAGTTTCTTAGTTTTCGAGGATTAAGATCGAAAATTTATGAAGATAAATTTCAAGACTTAACAAAGTCTCTTGAAAGGGAAAATATCATAGATTATTTTGAAGGTATTGAAGAGGAATTTGATGAATAATATTACTATGGGAAAGAGGAAGAGACATTTTCGGATCATCAAGGGAAACATATTGAAGAATACCTTGAAAGGGATGATTATCCAAGTGAAGGGTCTAGTGATAATGAGGAAGATATCACTGAAAGTGATGCCTTATCACACAAATAAGAGGTAATTTATATCCTTTCCAATATTTAGTTTGACAATGTATCTTTAGAAAGCGTAGAAGAGAAATATCCTTCAAGCCTTTATAGAATGAGAATAACATTAGTGATTTATCGCATGTGGAAAGGGGGAAGTGGGATGAGAGTTGTCATCATTTTGATAGAGATCCAGTTTATGAGACTGATTATGGGTTGGTTTATGATATTGACAATGACATTGATCCTTTCTAGCCTTTCATCTCATGTGGTGATTAGGGGGTTGAGCATCATGACAATGATATGACTATTGATTTGTTTGAGCTAACTTACCTCCTTAAGATGTCAATTTCACCCATATTTAATTTCGAGGGATTGTTAGTATGTTGAGCTAGTTGTGGTTTTCCCTTTTAAAATACATTTTTATGAAAATCAACATGTCTATCAAGATATTTTCATTCAGTCAGTTTCCCATTCATGTTGTTCTAAATTTTTCCCTAGGGACACCATTAAGGGTTGTATGTTTGAAGTATATATTTGGAAAGAATGTTCAAAAATGATAATTGGTTACTCTATCTTTAGATTGTAAGAGAGGATGCAACAATCTATGAAAAAGATTATTTTACATATACTTTTCCTTTTTCATCCTTGAGTTGTTCAAGGATTTTGCATCCCTATGTAAACACCTGATGATCCCTTTTCACAATTTTAAGGATGAGAGCCTCGATCTCCTTAATATAAATATCCCACCACCCTTATTACTTTCATCCAATCTTTGAGTGTTGTGAGATAATTATGATTGATTGTGATATGTCCTTGTTTTAGCTTGTGATTAAGCATAAGGGGTAAGAGGTGTGATGTTGATATTATAACATGTTGGCTTCATTGTTGTATGAATATAATTAACCTAGTGCATGGAATGTTAGAGTAGGTTAGAGAATGATTTTATGTATTGCATTCTTGAGTTTGCATTCTTCTTTGTCTGTGTTCATGATAATTTTCTTTGAATATTAGTTAGATTTTATTCTTTATTTTATTTTAGTTTACCTTTTATATCATTCTTCTATATTGAAAAGGCAGTGATCAACACCTTCCTCAATTGTTACGAACAAGTTATTATAAGTGTATAGGTAACAAGTCCACAAGTATAGAGGATAGTTACAATTCTCCTACACTATTCATTTGAGCACATGGATCATGTGCCGTATGGATCATGTGCCACACTTCACATGGGAGGTTAACATTTTACCCTAGTCCAATGGGATCTTATATAAGGCCTTATGGTTTAGGAGGGGCACAAATAGGGGGAATTTATTGATATAGCATGTCCATGGTAATCCATACTTGCCATTTTCCAGCCTTCCTTATTATTCATCTCCATTCTTTGGGATGATTTTCATTGGTCATTGGAATTGGCACTACATATCCACATCTTTGAGTCAAGGTACAAAAACTTTCCCATAGAGATTGATGCAACTGAAAGAATGATAAAAACATAAAAACACACTCTGGAAAGAGAATTTATAATGCAAATAAGGATATGACTTGTCTATCACATGGGAAAAATCTTGGCATGAGACCTAGCCCCCTCATTGGCCATCACCCAAATTCTCCAACATTTAATGCTTCATCTAAAATAAAGGTGTTGGAAATGTGTTGTCATTGATGGAAAAGGAAAATCAAGTTTGGCCAAGGCAAAGAAGATGATGGAAAAGGTGTCACAAGGCTCAGATGTTTCCAAGAAAATTTGTGAAGCAAGAAGTAATGATGCAGAGACTTTAGAGCTATTTATTGTATAGAAAATTACGTCAAATGCAGATGGACCCCACTTAGGTAGATAGAGATATGAAAGATATTTCCATTGGTATATGGAAGTCCATAAATGGCCTCCTGGATCAAAAGTTAGATATAGTAAGAGCTAGGGACCCCAAAGTAAAATTTACAAAGCTAAGTGATTGGAGATGCTTTTGGAGCGTGTGTTAGTTTGGAAAAGTTTTGAAAACCTGATGACGAGATTGGTGGAACCACTATCCAAAGGAATGGTCTGACATGGAGTAGATAACAAAATAGATGAAAAAAATGTTATTGGTTGTATCCGGAGCCCCCATAACAACTCAACTTGATGGTGGGAGCCTGGTGGTTATACCCCAGAGAAACCTTAAGGAGCACTTAAGGAAACAAACAGGATGACGTGGACCAAGTGGACATGGCAATATGGCAACACAAGGACCAATGGAATTACAACCGAGATAGCATGACAAAGACAATGTAGCAGAGGCAAGTTATTTGATTGGTGGTTTTTTTTTTTTTTTAAGTGGGAGGCTCCCACCTGATAGTTAAATGACATGCATGTTCTGAGGCAGATCGTGTGCCACGAGTCCCAACTAACACATTGGCATAAGTGTGCAAGATTGAAAAATTAAAAAAGTTAATAGGCAGGGGGGTTGCATAATGGGTAGTTTGGCCAAACAACCAATCACCAGTTCGAAAATGGAGGTGAATTGTGCTACCCCACCTTTCAATACCATAAACCATGCAAAGGGGGTGGCACAATGATCTGAAAATGCGATCTTAAATCAATATTAAGGTATTATAGACTCATGTGTAGGAATGCCTACATTACTTAGTGCAACAGATCAAAAAGATTGCGAATAATATAGACAATGAGTAGTTAAAAAACATAACATATACACACATCAACACAACGAATAATCAAGGAGTTCACCAGACTTCTTGACTACATATCCAGTCCAGTTTTCAGTGTCGACCTCTATATTAAGTCTTTAAGAACATATTATTACAAGAGTGAGCTCAAAACAGAGTCTCAACCAATAGTGACATCAAAGAGGGATCTTCTCGAAAAACCTCGAGTCTGAAAGAGTACACACACTCTTCCTCTGTCCTGTTCCTCTATTTAATCTGCCTCAATCTGACTGACTGACTGTCTTTTTGTGACTGTCTACAACTGAACTCCCTTTCTGTGCTACCATTGAATGGCTTTTAAGCCTATCGGCGCTGTCGGTTCATCTACATTCTTGGGCTTTCTGGCTCCTGGCCACTATTCGTTCAAATCCCTGTTAAGCGTTAAATATTCATTGCAAAATGCTCTAAGTTATGGTGGCCACCTATTTTCAAACGGAAAGGACCACTTGCACGGGTAAAATCCTTGGGAATACGTTTCTATGTTTACACAGAGAAGTACACCAAAACAATGAGAATTTCCACCAAGGCAGACTTCAAATGATATTGAATCCGACCTATAATCCTATCGGGTCTGTTGTTGCATCGCTATCGCAATTCGCAAGTGCTACGGTCATAATCCCTTTGTATTTGGTACATAGCAAGAATACACAGAAATACATAGGAAAAACGCTTATTATCGGAATTCAAATTTTATACAGCTGCATATATAATTCCTTTCGGGTCCGCCTTGATCGCATATCACATGGTGCATAAGCCCCTTTGTATTTGGTTCCAATCTTCCACCGATCGCCAATCACCGATCATCGATATCGATGCTATCGGCGCATTGCATATCACATGATCACAGTCCATTATCATCACCCCTTTGTATGTTTCAAAGCGATATTGTGATGCCATAAGTCACAATCACATATCGCTGAGTCTTTGGGCCTTTGGTAAGTCCTTCCCTTGGAAACCTGCGATGTGATGGTGTAATCGCAGCCGTTGATCCGCGCTCGTTCAACGGTTCGCGCTGTGTCGCTAATCGTAGCCACATTTCCCCTCGGGCCATCCCTGATACACTCCATTGATGCGATATCGTTGAAACCTCTGATGCGATCCACCGATTTGATCTGGACCGTTGATCAACCTGATCCGACAGCTCCTGTGCAGCACCATTTGAACCTCTTCTTAGCTCTGTTTCCACCAATTCTTAGTGTTTTTCCCTTGCGATAATGTTTTTTGATAGTTTTAAAGAATTAGACTTAGAGGTTTTAGGATCCATTTTGGATCACGCCTTCCCATTGAAAAGATTTTGGACCACCAAAAGTTGGTTTTTAGGCATCGATCAAGTGAGGATATAGTTCCCTCACTTGTCCAATTTCTATCCATCGTGCCTTGCTTGGATTTGAACCTTTGAGTCCCACTCTCAAGTACTCAAAATCCCCTCGATGTGTAGTTCTTACCTTCCTGTCTAGAATTGTGTCCTCCTGTAACTCATTGAGATACTCAGGCAACAAATCCCCAATAGAAGGAAGCTAACTTTGCTCTTCAGGATCCTCAATCAATGAAGGTTCATACAATCTCAAGTTTTCTGTATTAACGACTAAATAGATCTGCATATAAGCTGGCAAATCAAGGTGAAAATAATTTTCACCAATTTTAACAAGTATCTTGAAAGGTCCATACCTTATTGGCTTTAACTTCTTACCTTCACTTTTCATTTTGTCTTTGCTGATGTACAACCAAACTTGATCACCAACCTGAAAACTATGCTTAACTCAATGCTTGCAATGTCTTGCCTTATACTTGGCTTGACTTATTTCCAGCTATTCCTGTATTGCCTGGTGCATTTCTTAGATTTGTTCAGTGAACTTGGTTGCTTTGTCCACATCATTGTGTCCATCAAATGCTATGTCTTTACCAAAGACACAATCCAAGGGAGAATTTGGTATAAAACCAAAACAAGTCTCAAAAGGAGATCTCTAAGTAGAAGTGTGCTTGGCACAATTGTAAGCATGTTGCACATAACACAAATGCTCATCCAAAAGCTTGGGATGCTTGCTGCAATAAATTTTGAGCAACGAGATCATTGTCTTGTTGACCACTTCGGTCTGACCATCTGTTTGTGGATGAAATGCTATGCTCTTCTTCAATCTGGTGTCCATCAACTCCCATAGATTTGACCAAAACTTCCCAACAAATCGAGAATCTTGATTAGATACAATAGAAGTGGGTCACGCAACAGGGGCCCAAACATTCTGAAAGAACGAATTTGTTGTTTGTTTAACTGTAACCTACTTGTTACATGGTATCAAAATACACATTTTACTAAACCTATCCACAACAACATACGAATAATCATGACCTTTCCTAGATTTTGGCAATCCCCTAACAAAATCCATGGAAACACTTTCGCAAGGACGAGAAGGAATTGGAAGTGTAGTGTACAAGCCTAATTTTCTATTACTAGGCTTGCTTATAGCATACATTGTACATCCTTTGATATATCTAGAAACTGTCTCATGCATTCTTGGCCAATAACAAAATATTTGCAATTGTGCAACTGTTTTACTTACACCAAAATGACCTGATATGAGAGAAGTATGTGCTTCTCAACTTATGTTAACTCATTCAGTTTGTGGAATGCATAGCTTTCTCAAATGATATAAGAGTTTGTCCTTTACATGATAGTCCAATTCTTCTACTTGCTTCCCATGACTTAAAGTTGCATATAAATCTTTAAAATCTACATCATCAACATATTGTTAAATGTAACTTTCATGCATTACTGAGTTATGCTTAAGTATAGTAGATGCATTTATGATTGGTCTTGATAACATGTTTGCAACCATATTGTGTATGCCCTTCTTATATCTGATGACAAGATGAAATCGCTATAGAAAACCCATCCACCTATAATGTTTTGATTGCTGCAATTTAGTTTGTGACTGCAAATATTGAAGTGGTTGATGTTATGTATGTATGATTGTTTCTTTACCCAATAGGTAATGTTTCCACTTTTTCACACTTTTTACTAATGCATACAATTCTTTATCATATGTGGGATAATTAACTACTGCAGAAGTAAATGTCTCAGAATGATAGCATATGGGTTTAACAACACTGCTACCATGGCATAGTCACTGGCATCTGTCTCAATCTCAAATGGATGTTGAAGATCTATAGTGCTAGTATTGGCGCTGTACTGATTTTTTCTTTTAAAGTGTCGAAGGCTTTCTGTTGTTTGTCTCCCCACTTAAACACCTGTTTCAATCCTGTTAAAGCATGTAATGGAGCTGCAATCAAAGAAAAGTTAGCAATAAACTTTCTCTAGTATTGTGCTACCCCTAGGAAACTCCTAACGTCTGTAGCATTTTGGGTTTAGGCCAATTCACAATGTCTTCAACCTTAGAGGGATCTATCTTCAATTCATCACCCCCTACAATATGACCCAAATAATTTAAATATGTTATGCAAAATTCACATTTTGACAGTTTTACATAGATATTTTCTCTTTTTAAAACATCTAAAGTTTGGTTTACATGCTTTACATGGTCTTCCCATGTCTTACTAAAACAAGAATTTCATCTAAATAAACAATTACAAAGTCATCAATAAATGGCCTGAGCACATCATTAATAACTCTCATAAATGTAACAAGAGCATTAGTTAAGCCAAAAGGCATAACCAACCATTCATGAAGTCCTTGCTTTGTCTTGAAAGTAGTCTTCCATGCATCTTGTTCTGCAAATCTAACCTGATGATAACCACTTTGCAAGTCTAACTTAGAAACATAAACTGCTTCTTTCAATTGATCTAATAAATCATCAATATGAGGAAGAGGATAACGATTCTTGATCGTTATTTTATTTAGTGCTCGATAATCAATGCACATCCTCCATGAACCATCTTTATTACTTACCAACATGATTGGAGATCCACATGGTGATGTTCTTGGTTGTATAAACCCTTTATCGAGCAACTCCTATACCCGCTTCTTTATCTATGCATTCTATAAAGCTGACAATCTGTACATTCTAATGTTAGGTAATGGAGCATCTTGCTGCAAATAAATATCATGTACTGTTTCTCGCTTGGCTGGCAGACCTTTTGGTTATTGTAATAGAACATCATACTCTAAAATAAATTTAACTAAATCAAATTTCTGTTTAGAATCACAACCTTCAAATGCATTGGATTTTTCAGGATCCTTTGCCTTTACAACCATTAGTAAAAATTTCTTGAATTCACAATTCTTTTCATCTATCCTGAATTTATGAGAGAATAGTTATCTTTGAGTTTATGAGCTCTTAAAATATATTCACTTCCATCTTTAGTGAGTTGATACTTATTCTCAGATCTATAGAAAATATCTTTCCTATCATACAAGTATGGACTTCCCAAAACAATACCACATATATCCAATGGAACTATATCTAACTCAACCTCATCTACAAATGTTGATCCAATAGCAAACCTAAGTTTACATTGTCTCGTTACTTGTAGCTTTGTTTTATCACACACCCAACCTAATGGATATGGATTCTCATGATGTTTTGTTTGTAATCCCAACTTCTTTACAATTCTTTCAGAAATCAAATTTACTTGTGATCCACTATCAAATAAAGTATCAATATTATTATGCTTGGAAATTACTCTAATATGAAAAAACTCATTTCTTTCCCTCTCATTACTTTCATTATCAATAGATTGTGAAGAATTACTTGTGAATGCTTTAGAATCTTTACCTTTAATACCTGCAGCTGTAACCATTGTTTCATCGCTTGAATCTGATCCCAAGTCCTGTCGAATAGCAACAAAATTCTTTTTCTTCCTTCCACCGAACTTCTTAGGTCTCCATTATGGATGCAAAAGCCAACAGTGTGCCTCATCGTGTCCTTTTTTCTTGCAATGAGTGCAAGAAGGTTTATCCTTTTGTACAATGTTTGTTTTCCTCTCCTTCCATTTCAGTTTCTTCTTTTCCTTGCTCTTGCTTACAGAAAATTTATATGTTCCCCCAACCTCTGGGCTTACATTCTTACCTCTAGCCTCTAGATGTGTGGCTTGAAGTTTTACATCATCTAAGCTAGTGGGATTAAACGTGAGAATAGTATGATTTAAATAGCTATGAAGACCACCTATATACTTCAATAAAGTCCCAGGTGAGTCTAATGATACACCTAGAGTTAAATCTCTCTTTCTGAATTCCTGGGTATAACTTTGTACACTTTGACCTTTCAATTGACGAAGAGTTTGCCAACTCATCATTGCCTGCTGCATGTAAGCTAAAGGATATAATTGATTTTTGATAGCAGAAACAAATTCATTCCAGGTATAAATTATTTTACCATGTTTTTGCAGATCAGCTTGTGTCTTGCCTTCCCACCAAACTAGTGCAGTTCCTCCAAGACGAAGACTAGCCAGTTGAATCTTCTTCCTTTCTGAATCAATGTTCTGTACCCTGCAATATACATCAAATTATCTTATCCAATTATCTATATTTTTGACATTTATTTCTCCATCATAAATTGGCAAATCAAACTTCACATCTAATTTGATTGAGGAAGTTTTCTTCTTCTTCTTATCAAGGCTAGTTTTATGCGAAGAATATGATGAGGGTGATGAAGGTGATGATGTAGGAGATGGCGGAGAAGGAATTTATCCTTTTCCTTTGCCTTCTGTAGGGGCAACTCGAAAATGTTCCTCCGCTCCTTTGTCTAGTTTGGGTGTTGAAGTGCTTTCACCTCGACCCTTCTTAAACTCTAGGCACATCTCTTCCACCATGGCTCGCATGGCCATAAAATTGTCCATGAATTGAAATTTTGATCCCAATGGAGTTTCTTCTTCCATTCTCCTCTGAGAATATACTCTTCAAATCTCTAGATTAGCCTCAACAAGTTCTCATTCTCCTATTCTGAGCTTTAATCTAGTTAGCATTCAAAATCTAACACAAGCTTGTCTAACCTTAACAAAACAAAAACCAAAAGCTTTGATACCACTTGATCTGAAAATGAGATCTTAAATCAATATTAAGATATTATAGACTCATGTGCAGGAATGCCTATATTACTTAGTGCAATGGATCGAAAAGATTGCGAATAATATAGACAATGAGCAGTTATAAAACATAACAGACACACACATCAACACAATGAATAATCAAGGAGTTCACCAGACTTCCTGGCTACGTCTCCTCGTCCAGCTTTCAGTGTCGATCTCTATATTAAGTCTCTAAGAAAAAATAATTACAAGAGTGAGCTCAAAATAGAGTCTCAACCGATAGTGACATCAAAGAGGGATCTGCTCGAAAAACCTCGCGTCTAAAAGAGTGCACAAACTCTCCCTCTATCTTATTCCTCTATTCAATCTGCCTTAATCTGATTGATTGACTGTCTTTCTGTGACTGTCTTCAATTGAACTCCCTTTCTATCCTGCCATTGAATGGATTTTAAGCCTATCGGCACTGTCGGTTCATCTACATTCTCAGGCTTTGTGGCTCTCGGTCGCTGTCAGTTCAAATACCTGTTGAGCATTAAACAATCATTGCAAAACACTTTAAGGTATGGTGGCCACTTGTTTTCAAATGGAAAGGACCACTAACGTAGGTGAAATCCTCGAGAATATGTTTCTCTGTTTACACAGAGAAGTACACCAAAACAATGAGAATTCCCACCAAGCTGAACTTCAAATGATATTGAATCTGACTTATAATCCTATCAGGTCCATTATTGCATCGCTATTTCAAGTTGCAAGCACTATGGTCATAATCCCTTTGTATTTGGTCCATAGTGAAAATACAAAGAAATACATAGGAAGAACACTTATTATCGGATTTCAAATTTTATACAACCACATCTATAATTCCTTTCGAGTCCACCCTGATTACATATCGCATGGTGCATAGCCCTCTTTGTATTTGGTTGCATTCCTCCGCCGATCGCCGATCACCGATTGTCGATATCGGCACTAGCAGCGCATTGCATATTGCATGATCGCGGTCCATTGTCATCACCCCTTTGTATGTTGCGAAGTGATATTGCGATGCGATAAGTCACAATGGCATATCGCTGAGTCTTCAGACCTTTGGTAAGTCCTTCCTTTGGAAACCTGTGATGCGATGGTGTAATCGCAGCTGTTGATCTTCGTGCTCGATCAATGGTTTGCGCTATGTTTCCGATTGCAGTCACACTTCCCCTCGAGTTGTCCCCAATACACTCTGCTGATGTGATATCACTGAACCCTCCAATGCGACCCGCCGATTTGATCTAGACCATTGATCAACCCAATTCGATGGCTCCTATGCAGCGCCATTTGAACCTCTGCTTAGCTTTGTTTCCACCAATTCTTAGTGTTTTTCCCTTGCGATAATGTTTTACGATAGCTTTAAAGACTTAGACTTAGAGGTTTTAGGATCCATTTTGGATCACACAATGAGTGATATTGACTAGCAGTGGTTTTGCAACTGGCGAGGAAATGTGGTGAATTAAGAGAGACAATGTAGTGTTAAAAGGTTGGGACCCATAAAAATTTTTAACAAAGGAATATGGTGAAACATAAAAGTCTCAAGAACATTTTTCTCTCTCCTCTAACAATAGACACATGGAAACATTTGATTGGCTCACAAAGATGATGAAGGTGCACAGGTGGATGATTATGTCAGCAGTGATGTGGCCCAATAAGAGGTGGACATGTGGAAGGTGTTTTTGGCCTTTTTGGGTGGCCGAGTGGGGCATTTCTATGTGACACGTGGACCACTCCAGAAGTGACATGTGGCATGTGTGATGTTAACATGACATCATCCTGATTCGGCGACCTCAGAAGGCTCGAGTGACACACAAATGAAGACTTACAAGCTAACTAGGCATCAGGTAGATGTGGAAGGTGTCAGTGACAAGTAGGCCTAAAACTATAGTAATTGGGTGTAGGTGCAGTTGGTGGACACCACTGGGACACATAATCCCTTAAAATCTAACCCAAAGGGATTTTGAATGCACAAAGGAGAATGGGCAAGATGATAAGCACCAGGTCATGTCGACACTGATAGGAGGCAATGGAAACTAACAAGAAGTAGGCAAGATGGTCCCATGGGAATTCTAATCCTGTTAATAAGACCCTAGAGGTTTTAAGGGAGAATAAGAAGGATAGCACCATGATAAAAGGCACTTGGGGCTAAAACATAAGCACTAGAATGAGGATTCATGCAACAACAATGACTACGGGAACAAAGGAGGTTTATAAAGAAAATAAACCCTCAAAAGCTGAAAGAGCATTAAGCACCTAAGGACCAAGGTGAAGGTCACATCGTACGGTCTTACACACTAATAACAGACAAGGAACATCGCATAAGTGCTAACATCTATTATTGGTGGGAGATATAGATTAAGTGGTGTAATTGGCAGTTAAGCCAAAGTTAGAGCTCGCTAACTATTGTAAAGTCCCCACAAAAATCCTATAAAGATTTTATAATAGAAAAAATTCATAGTTTAACTCAGGGATTGAGCCCAAAATAGTAAAGTAGAGGTTGTTAACTTGAAGAACACATTTAGAAGACGTATTTTGAATAGAAGGAAGAACAAACTTAAAGGCTCATGCAAATACAAAAGTGAAGATAATTCAAAAGAAAGGAAGCCTAATTTAGCAACAAAATTACTTATAAGCAAAATGGATTGAGGGATTATACAACATTGGTTGCAAGACTTTGTGGTGAAGCAAGGTGTTGGTGTGTTGGTATGATGTATTTCTCAGTGATCATAGATTACTAAAGATGGTATTGGAAAAGGTGTTTTATTTTGTAAGAAGAAATGGAATTCATGGTTCTAGTATGAAAATGGATGAAATATGAATCATTGATGTCAAGAAAGTTGTAGCTTGCAGATAAGGGGTTGTAGATCCTTTCAGTAGTTTTTGGTAAATATTTGGGGTTGTATCTCCATTCAGTTGTAGCTGATAAATCAAGGAGTTGTAGCTAGAGAAATTTGTAACAACAAGTTGTAGCTTGCCTTGTGAAGAAAATTCATGGCATGCTCATATGAATTAATTGTCGGCACTCTTTATGGTGTCCTATTATCATTGCATAAGTGAAATAAAGGTTTTAAATTGTGGAAATTCCTAGAATATTGATTCACCCCCTCTCCCAATATTATCTCAGTTTCTAACAATTGGTATGAGAGCCAAGTTACTTCATATCAGTTTAACAGTTGGAAGAAATATCAAGGACTATGGAAAACCAGGAAGGAGGATTTACCAATAGGGAACCTATGTTCAATAGAAGAATTATGTGTTTTGGAAATTAAGGATGAAGACCTACATTCAATCACTTGGATATGGTGTAGGGGATGTTGTGGAAGAAAAATATAAAAAGCCACCAGCAGTGATTACTAAAGTTCAAAATATGAAGTTCACATGCAATGTTAATGCCATGAATTCCATGTTTGTTGGCCTACCTGAATCAAAACTTGTCAAAGTGATGGATTGAACATCTACCAAAGCTATCTAGGACAAGACGTGTAGCTGCTATGAAGGTGACAACAAGGTAAAGAAAACTAAACTTCAAGGCTTTAGAATGAAATTTCTCTTTTAGGATGCATGATGACAAAGATATCGCATAATATTTTTTAAGATTTAATGTGGTTGTGAACACTATAAGAGGCCTTGATGAGAATCTAGATGAATTTGTAATAGTTCAAAGGGTGTTAATATCTCTTCCAGAGAGATTTAATTCCAATTTTTTTATCCATTGAAAAAATGACCAATTTGAACATTCTCACTCTAGACCAATTTCTTTCATCCTTACTGCCTATGAGATGATAATTTCAAATGGAAAGACTGTAGAAAAATAATCAACCTTCAAAGTAGATAAGAATCACAAGGAAGAGAATGATGCTTCATGTTGTGAATTTGATGAAGAAGAAGCCAAATTGGTGAGGAAGCTTAAGAGAGGCTCATGCAAGTATAAAGGTAAGCTACCTTTTAAGTGTTTTAATTGTGGAAAAATTGGTCTCTATGTGTAAAAGTTACCTTAAAAGAAGAAGACATATTATGATCCAAGAGAAAAATTTAGGAAAGTACAAAAAGATAGGAAGAAGGCTAAAATGAGAGGTCTCTATGTTCAAGAAGACAAATCGTCTGAAAGTGAAGCAAACCAATCCTCAAATGAGGACAAAGATGATGAAATCCCAAAAGAATTCACATTGATGGCCATAGATACTTTGCAAGTCGAAACTATCAATTCTAATTATGAAGAGGATGAAGTGGACCTAGAAGGAGAACTAGTAAGTACACTTGAAGAAATTGAAAGAATGAGAAATAAAAGTAGAACCCCGAAGGAATTACTGATCAAGGAAAATGTGAAGTTGTTGAACCATTGCTTCTGCAAGTAGAACACGGTAAGAAGATTCAATATTCCTTAAATTAGTAATTGTGTGAGAAGAAGAAATCTTGTGAAATATTATAAGGATAAATTGTTTTTTCTGAGAAAAGAGTTGGAAAAGGAAAAAAATAGTTGAGTTTCAATCAGAAATTTGGAAAAGGGGCTGATAATTTAAATGAAATATTGGAAGCACATTGAGTCTCCAAAGATCAGATTGGTCTTGTATTTGAGGTTGAGCCCAACACAACAACAAAATAAAAGGGTAAGAAACTCATCACTTTCATACTTACAACTAAAGAATGAATTGTGCAACAAAAAAAGGAGGATCTTCATCCCAAAAACTAGTCAAAGAATTATCAACAACAACAAAAGAACAACGTTGGTAAGGAAAATCGAAATACCCAAAAATCAACCCAACGTAGAAGACAAACTTCTAGGTATGTTGATATTTTTCCAGAATACTAATTCACTTGCACCAATAATGGTCATAAAATAGCAAACTATAGAGTCAATATATCCTACATGCAACCCAAATCTAGAAGAAGAAATCAACAAAGGAAAAGGAAACCCAGGTATAACAATTATTTTTCTCCCTGAAATATCTGGTGCAATGTTTTAATTGTCAAAATTTTGGGCATATAACAATTGATTCCAGACTTAAGGAGAAGAGGCATGAACAAATTATTTATAAAATTGAACAAAACCCTAATGTATGGAAATAAAAGGACAAAACAGAGTAATGTGATATTGTTTTGTATGCTCAAAATGAAGGGAGTCATTAGTATGTGAACAACGGTTAGTCCAGGCACATGTTAGGAGACACAAGTAAGTTATTGACATGGAAACCAATAGACATGGGTAATGTAACCTTGGTAATAATTCACCTGGTAAAATTTTTGTAATTGAGTTGTCAGTTTGTCAAATGGAAAAGATAAAGCGAAGAATGTCTTATATGTTTATGGGTTGAATCATAACCTTCTTAGTGTGTCACATATGTGTGATCAAGACTATGATGTGAACTTTAAAGCTAAAATTTTTCAAATCAAGTCTACAGGCACATGTGAAATAGTGGCTAAAGCTGTGAGAACATACAACAATGTGTAAATCTTGAAAGAGAAAACATAGAGGTGTTGTCTATCAAATATTGATGAGAGTTGGATGTAGCATAGGAGACTTAGACATATGAATTTTGATTAGAAAGTCAAAATAAGCAAGAAGAATGTTGTCAAGGATTTAACAAGATTGTAAAAACCATAGAATACAATCTACAAACCTTTTCAATTGGGTAATCAAAATTTCCATTGAAGTCGAAGGAGTGCTAATCATCAAAGATACTTCACTTAGTGCACATGGACTTGTGTGGGCCATCAAGAACAAAATCACCCACAGGTAAATTATATTTCATGCTAATAATTGATGATTTCAACATGATGAGGTGGGTATCTTTTCTTAAAGATAAATCTAAATCCCTTGAAAAGTTTAAATATTTCAAAGCTATGGCTGAAAATGAAACTGGTTGTAAAATCAAGAGCATAAGATTTGATAATGGAGTCACTTCGAAAGAGTTTGATGAGTTTTGCAAGAAGCATGACATCAAAAAGAAGTTCACAATAGCAAAGACTCCCCAATAGAATGGTGTTGCAGAGAGAGAAAATAGATATGTACAACAGTTGGCCAGAGCTATGATGAATGAAAGAAAATTTCAGTAGATATTTTGGGTCGAGGCTATTCACACAACAATAGTAATACTCAAAAAAGATCATTTTAGACCAAACAATGAAAAAACTCCATATGATCTTTGGTATGACAGACCTGCAACTGTCAAGCATTTCAGAGTTTTTGGCAGAAAATGTTACGTCAAGAGGAATGATGACAAGCTTGGTAAGTTCGAAGCAAAGGCTAATGAAGGAATTTTTCTAGGATATTATAAAAGAAGCAAAGGCTATATATGCTATAATAAGAATACGAAGAGGATTGTGGATTGCATTGATGTCAAAGTGGATGAATATCTTGAACGTGAAGACCAACAACCAATAAATACCAACACTAATGAACTAGTTATCAATAATGAAGGGGACCATGAGCCACTTTAAGAAGAAGACAATGAATAGGCCACAAGTACCCAAGCTAAGGATCCTTCAAGGTATGTGCAAAAATATAACCCAACTAACTAGATTTTTGGTGATTTAAAAGACGTGTTCAGAAAAGAAGGAAGTTGCTCAATCCTCTTGCACAAACATATGTAGCCCTGCTATCAATGGAGGAACGAAAAGATGTTGCACAAGCCAATTAAGGTCATAATTGGTTAACAAATATGCATGATGAACTGGACCAGATTGAGAAAAACTAAACATGGTAACTTACTAATGATGATAGGTTGCAATCTTACTAAGACTGATGAATCACTAGAAGTTGATTAGAATTGATACAAATCCATTATTTCGAGCCGATTATATTTGGCAGATTCAAGACCAAACATTATGCAGGTCGTTGGTATTTTTGGAATATGTCAAGCAGCCGCTAGACGTAGCCATCTACTAGTAGCCAAGAGGATTCTCAGATATCTCATATTTATAATGGATTATGGACTCTGGTACCTAAGAGATACACATTTTTCATTAATGGTTTATACTGATGCTAATTGGGTAAGTGATGTAGATGACTGAAAGAGCACTAGTGGTGGTGCTTTCTTTCTTGGAGAGTGTCTAGTTTCATAGTTGAGCAAGAAGCAAGATTTTATCTCTTTATTTACAATTGAAGTAGATTATATTGCAACAAATTACTATTGCACTCAACTATTATGGATAAATAAGACCTTGTAGGATGTACAAGTGTTTTATGATCAACTTATTCGTATTATTTGTCATAACACAAGTTCCATAAGTATGTCAAAGAATCTTGTGTACCACTCTAAGACAATATATTCCAATCAAGTATCATTTCTTGAGAGAGAAAATTTCCAATCCAATTGTGAAGTTGGAGTATGTTCCCACAAAAGAACAAGTTGATGATATCTTCACCAAATCACTTCCAAGAGATTTGTTCAAATATTTGAGTTAGAGATTAAGAGTTGTTCCTCTTGCCTCCCTCCAATAGCTCTTCATGCCATTTTAAGAATGGAAGCTAGTATACCTTCAACATATCAAGATGACGCTACCAGGTCCATAGGATCAAGAAGATAAAGGAAGATTGTTGACTAGGGGAGTAAGGTTTTAGGGGGAACATGTTGGTGTCTTTGCCACTGATGTCAAAGAAGAAGAGGTCTTAGTTATCAAACAAAGAATTGATGATGTAGAATAATAAAAACAACAACACAACAATAGAAGAAACTAAACAAAAGAGAAGTTCATCAAAGGGGGAGCTATATTAAAAGGAGATATTCATTTTCCAAATGACTGATTTGAGACAATCATAGTTGGTATGTCTTCATGAGCATGTTTTGTTTGATCATGGTGTTGTCAACAATGCCAAAGGGGGATATTTTTAGAAATGCATTTTCATTGATGGGCAAGGCAAATAAGATGCCAAAAAAGGTGTTGCAAGTCTCATATGTTTCCAATAATATTGGTAAAGCAAGCATTAGTGGTCCAGATACTTTGGAGATATTTATTGTATAGAGATTCATGTAAAATGCAGATGAAAACCACTTAGAAGGATAGATCTCTAAAATTGACTTCAAGTGGTATGTAGAAGTCCAAAAATGGCCTCTTGGATCAAAATTCAGAGCTAGTCAAAGCTAGGGACCCCAATGTCAAATTTACAAAGCTAAGTGATTGGAGACCCTTTTGGAGCATGTGTTAGTTTGGAAGAGTTGCCAAAACTGGTGGCAAAATTGGTGGAGCTTCTATCCAAAGGACTGGGCTGACATGGAGAAAACAATGTAACAACGAAAATAAATGCTATTGGTTGTAAGTGGAGACCCCATAATAAATCAACCTGATGGTGGGACCCTGGTGGTTATACCCCGGAGAAATCTTAAGGAACAATTAAGGGAAAAAACGAGATGACATGGGCCATGTAGACATGTCATTATGATAGCACAAGGACTAATGGAATTATAGCTAAGCCAATGTGGTAGAGATAACACAACATAGACATGTGCGTTGATTGGTGGAGTTTTGTAAAGAAGGAGGGCCCCAATTGATAGTTAAATGGCGTGCATTTTCTGAGGCAAATCATGCAACATAAGTCCCCACCAACACATTGGCATAATGCACGAGGTAGACCACTTTCAAAAGTTAATAGGTAGGGGGGCCATGTAATAGGCAATTTGGACTAATAACCGATCGTTAGATTGACGACGGAGGTGAATTGTGCTACCCCAACTTTAAATACTGTAAACCATGTAGAGGGGGTGGCGCAACTGATGGTATTGACTAGTAGTGGTTTTGAAACTAGCTAGGAAACGTGCTGAATGGAGGGAGGAAATGCAATGTTAAAAGGCTGGGACCCTTATAAATTTTTAATAAAGGAATATGGCAAAAAAAAAAGGCCTCAGGAACTCTTTTCTCTCTCTTCTGACAACAGACACATGGTAGCATTTGATTGGCTCCCAAAGATGATGAAGGTGCATAGGTGGATGATGACGTCAACTGTTATGTGGCCCAATAAGAGGTGGACATATGGCAGGTGTTTTTGGCCTTTTTGGGCGGCCAAGTGGGCCATTTTTGAGTGAAATGTGGTATGTGGCATGTGTGATGTCATCATGATGTCATCTTGGTTCCGCGACCCTAGAAAGATTGAGCGAGGCACAAAGGAAGACTTACGAGTGAACTAGGCATTAGATATATATGGATCATGTCAGTGAGAAGTTATCCTGAAACTGCAGTAATTGGGTGTAGGTGCAGAAGGTGGACCCCATTGGGACACATCATCCGTGAAGGTCTAACACGAAGGTTTGAATGCACAACGGAAAATGGAGGTCTAACCTAAAGGTTTGAATGGACAAAGGAAAATGGCCTGGATGATGTGCATTGGGACACATTGGCATTGATAGTAGGTAGCGAAAGCCAATGAGAAGTGGGTAGGATAGTCCCATGGGAGAACTCATGTCATTAATAAGACCCCAAAGGTCTTAAGAGAGAACAATAAGGGAAGTCTTGGGATAAAAGGCGTCTGGGGCTAAAACATAAGTGCCAGAATGAGGATTTGTGTAACAACTAATACCAAGGGCACGAAGGAGGTTTATAAAGAAAATAAGCCCTCAGAGGCTTAAAAAGTAGTTAAGCACCTAAAGACGAAGGCAACGGTTACATAACGAGGTCTTATGTAGTCGATAAAAAACAAGGGGCCAACGCACACGGGCTAAAATCTATTGTTGGCAGAACAAAGAGATTAAGTGGCAGAATTCGAGGTTTAGCCAAAATTAGAGTCCACTAACTATAGTAAAGTCCCTACTAAACCCAGTCAACTGCGAGAATAGAAAAAAATCACAATTTAACTGAGAGATTGAGCCTAGAATAGTAGAGAAAAGGTTGTTAAATTGAAGAACACATTCAAAAGACATATTTTGAACAGAAGAAGAACAAAACTTAAAGGCTCATGCAAAGATAAAGTGAAGATAACTCAAAAGAAAAGAAGCCTAATTTAGTGGAAAAATTATTTATAAGCAGAATGGATTGAGGAATTATGCAATATTGGGTGCAAGGCTTTGTGGTGAAATGAGGTGATGGTGTGTTGGTGTGATGGTGTATTTCTAAGTAATCACATATTATTGAAGGTGGTGTTATACAAAATGTTTTATTGTGTAAGAAGAGGTGACATTCATGGTTCTAGTATGAAAATGGATGAAAGGTGAATCATTGATGTCAAGCTAGTTGTATCTTGCAGATCAAGGGTTGTATCTCCTTCAATTAGTTGTTGGTAAATATTTGGGGTTGTAGCTGATAAATCAGAGAGTTGTAGCTTCCTACTAGTTGTAGCAAGAGAAATTTGTAACATCAAGTTGTAGCTTGCCTTGTGAAGAAATTAAAGAGAAATTTGAAGAATTTGTGTGTTCCTTGTGCTACTGAAATTATTTCATGTTACGCTGATATAAATTAATTGTTGAAACTCTTTATGGTTTCCTTATAACATTTCATAAGTGAAAGAAAGGTTTGAAATTGTGGAAATTCCTAGAATATTGATTCAGCCCCCTCTAAGTATTGTCCTAGTTTCTAACAAAAGGAACTCTTGAATGTCCCAAATCTAATGAGCGAGAAAATTATACATTTTTAAGGGGCATTGGAAAAACACAAAGAAAGGTTGGTTTCTTAAGCTATGTAGAGAGGAAAGATAAATCTTTAAAGTAAACATGCACCAGAGGCATGGAAAAAGTGATTCGAGAAAAGGGGTAACTCATGCCACCATGATTTATCCCTCCTTATATCATTACACACCTAGATGTTGGACCTCCATTAGCTAGTATCATGGTTGTGACATCTTCATTGAAGTCCTTCCTACTCCATAACCACACTATCACATGCACTTATGGATTTACAAGTTTACCTTGGACATGTTACTCCCCTTGGGGGTTGGAAACATCTAATAGGTTGTTGACCTAATCATCCCTAACATAAGTAAGGTAATACATTTGATGGTGATTCTTGTGTGAATTATTTTTGTGCCTCTAACATTAGACATGGTCCACTATGATGCTTTATTGGTTTTTTTCCCTTATGATGTTGATCTCGCTTGATCTTGAGAGGTTGTTTTAGGTGGTATAACACATGTTAGTAGTAGATATCTTTTGAGGGACGATCTGAATCCTTTCAAATGATTCCAAAGGTGCTTTTCCCTATTCTAAGAGAAAATGTGACCTTGTAGCCTCAATGCTTCCCATTTAGAGAAGAGCATTCGGCCCTAAGTAGCTTAAACATGGTTTCATACCTCTTCAAGTACCTTCTGGATGTTGAAATATTGAGCTAGAGAGACAAGATGTTGGCTTATTTGATGATGTGCCTAGATGGACCCAAGATGCCCATGGGATGACCTTAACTCTATGTGATGGATGTTTCCATATTACAATTCTTGATTGAGGATGGAGATCATTGAGATGGTTTGGGAGGGATAACACACCATCCCTTGATGCCAACACTTGATCCAGGTGATGCCACATCATCCCTTGTGCCCTATAAGGGTGATGTAGGCTCTTTTTAGGATGTCGTCATAGCGAAGAAGGTGTCATTTGGAGATGTCACCATGTACTTTCATGGTTTCTTGGCTCAAGGAGCACTCATGGATCATTTTATCACTCAATGAATATTTTTCATTCTTGGAGGATGACATCTTGTTGGCGAGAATTTATTCCCATACGTGTGGGAAATTTTAGAATTTTTATTATGTTTTAAAGCTATCACAAGGTTAGCTTATGACCTTTGACCTAGTTGAACACTTTAAGCAAAGTTTTTAGGGATTCTGTTGTAAAATTATGGAAAATTGACTTAGTTACCCTCATATAAATAGAGAGTCACTTTTCATTTCTCATCATTATCATCCACTGACTTCTCTAAAGAAATTGGCACTAGTGTTTGTCTTTCTTCTTGGATGCAATGTGATAATTTGTGGAAAAAAAAGTCTTGGGAGAGATATTTTTACTTGGAGAGACTTTTGGGATTGATTAAAGTGATTCTTGTTGGAATTGTGTAAGTTTAATGTCATTTTATTCCAACATGGATGTCCAATTTCTGAAATTAGGGTTTCCATGTGTGCATATTAAAATGTGCAATATTTTTTCTTGAAATCTTGATTATTTAATGTATTTGAATTTTTTCTTGCAAGAATCCATCAAAGGAATTTGGTTCATGCATAATTTTACCTTAAAATATCCCACATTGAGAAGTCACTAGGGTTTCTAAGTAAAAAAAATGCAATATTCCAACCTCTTCATCTAAGGCCCTCTATCATTGACCATGCCATAAATTACCCCATCACCCAATTATATAAATGCACTTATATAATAAGGTGTTGATTATTATAAATTCTTCTTTATTCTTAAACTTTATGGTAATTAGGGTTAGGGTTAGCTTGAAATATGAATTGCATAGAAATTTTCTGTCCATATGTTATTGCCCTATTGGACTGAAGCATTTAATAAATAGTACAAGGAAAAATATAACATTAATTGCATATTTAAACCCTAAAATTAGGGTTTATGTATTCATATTTATTATTATCATATGAATTTTCATCCATTTAAACCCCTTTTTTACCTCTAGTTTTACTCCATAACCTATTGGTCCTTTTTTGATCCTATCTCTTATAGGCTATTTTCTTATGCTGATATATGCCATTGTCTACTCTAAATCTGCATATCTTTTAAATCCTAACTTGTAACAAATTTCTTCTAAATTGCAAAGGTATTAAGGAAGTGTATTTTAACTTTAGGCAACTCTTATATTAAAATTTCAAGGCTTTAATGATACATTTCCTTCAATTATTATACCTTGCATCACCATTGAGCCCTCCTTAATTACATATCTTGTTGGTGATCATTCATAGGGAAGCCTCTCTAGTGGGGATAATATCCACCACTAGATAGTTGGAGAGGGGCTGCCAAGTTGACATTGGTGGTCAATCACTTGTTTCCATAAGGCCTTAGTCACCTAGTGAGGATTTTCACTAGGCCTACTAGATTTTGTGGCAAGAAGCACTAGACCTTTGGCTCTATTACACACAAAATTGGGTAAACCTACAAGAGAAAACTTTTCTCCTATTATTGACAAATAAACGATCATCCAAATAGCCAACAACACCTGACAACCACCACTATCTAATGATATGCCATTATGTATCTGCCACTTGCATCATCCATATGCTTTTCACTCGTCTAGCATGAGCACATGGATGAAGGTGGGATTCCTACCAAAATTTAATTGAATCATTTTGAAATTGGGTGCTTAAGATTTTTATTTTTTTTAGAATTTGATATGAATTATGGTGTGATATGGAAGAAGGATGAGATTTGAAAGTGATCTTGTTCTCTCACATTAAATGGGGGGTTAATTTTCGATCCTACTCCAGTGGGACCTCCCCTAGTAGCCTTATTGACCGCACTTTATCAACAATCTGAGAAGATGAGTACAAAGCAGGGGATCAAAATTTGTTAAAGGATTTAATCTTAGGGATATTTTAACTTCCTCGAATTATGCATGTTTTTAAACACATATAATCGACAAAGTTTTTCTCCCAATTATAACCCTAAAGCTAGGGTGGAATTCGTTGGCGAGGTCTTAGGTGAGTCCTAATGTTTTTTGAGTCTATGTAAAAGTGTGCTTAGGAATATTTTAGTGCATGGTTACTCATAGTTAGACACCATGAATAAATTATTTTATTATACACACACTTGGTTTCATACTAGATCATATTGTGTCGCAAAATTGGGTAGTGTCTTGAGTGTCTATGTCTAAATGTGTATTTCCCCTTCTAAGGGTTGAATTAATTTGTAATATACTAATGTAAAAAATATTTTAGTGCATGGTTACTCATAGTTAGACACCATGGCTAAAATATTTGAGGGTGGAAAAAATAATTAATCCCCTCTAGTCGGTTAATTATTTTTTTGTCAAAATTAAATAAAAATCCTAGCCAAAAAATTAATTAATTTTGAGACAAAAAATAATTTGAGAGAAATTAAATTCTCTCCATGTGGAAAATCATAAAAAAATCATGGGTCAAAGAAGAATTAAATTTTGAAGGACCCCACCAAGGGAAAAATGGACTTTCTAAGAAAATTTGACCCCTTGGACCATGGTGGTTAAGTCCAAAATATTATTTTTTGGATCAATAAAAAAGGGTTTTAAGAGAAATTCAAAATTTTCCTCAAAAATAAAAAAAGCAATGCTGGAGATCAAGTTATTTTTAAAGGAAGATCAACAGATGGGACTACTTTGACGAAGATCAAGCCAACTAGACATGATTTCCACTTGGAGGGGTTCTATTCTCTCATTTTCTATATAAGGAAGCTATCAAGCTCCTCATTTCATCTTCTGATGATTTAATGTGTAACGCATGTACTGAGCCTTGCTATGCTGGAATTGTATTTCTCATAATAGAAAGATTTTGGGGTTTTAAAATTCACAATGTTCTTTCTATCTGTAGATCTGTGGTATGTGCTTGTAATTTTTCATGCTCTATATTATATGCTCTTCATTATTTTTGTTTCATTTTCTGCAAGACAAAACATCTATTGGTACATGTATCTTGCCTTAGGTGTTGGGTTTTAGATCTATACCCATAGATCTAGATGTCTCATGATCTAAAAATTCATATTTTAAGTTTAAATAGAGATCTACAGGTATGCTAGCCTTTGGTCTCCAAGTTCACATATTGTGGAGAAGAATCAATCATGTTTGGATTTTGAGCTTTCATTTTGCAGGGTACTTTGGAGAGTGGTTTTGGCTGGTGATCTATTTACACACATCATTCATTTTAAAATCTTTAGAAAATTTAATCTCTTTATCTTGTGCTATAATGAAATTTACATGCTAATAAGGGAACCTTTTATTTTGTAAATATTGTAAACATTTGTAAAATAATTTTGAATCAAACCCTTGTATTTTTATTCTAACCCATTTTAAATTTTATATAGAATTTGGGGTTTGAGGTTTTAATTTTTTGTATATATTAGGTATTTGGGTTCTTCATTTGTTCATTTGTGCAAGTGATAACTCAAGGGTTTAAAGCAAAAATTAATTTCTCCACTATTCATTCAAGAGTAGAAGGTTGATCTAGACCTTAGAGGGTAAGACATGGCCTTTCCAGCTCCCAATTACTCAATGTCCAATTGAATGAATGATGCCACAACCATTGGAGAAGAGTTTCATAACCTTTTCAAGAGTTTGTCTCTGATTTGTAGGGGTTCGAGTCTCTTTTCGGGTAGCTTCAAGTACTAAGTGGGATTTTCTCCCTTAGCTGCAGGCTCTAGGATCCTTGTTGGCCTAGGAGCAACCTATCTAGGATTGGTCGCAACCCTTTGTGGTCCTATCTTGCCCATATACTGTCCTTTGTGGGTTCTTTTCCCAAGGGAAAACAATATAATGCTTAGCCTTAGGCCCTTAGGGCCTTCCCTTGACTTGTCACATGCCTAAATGACCTCATTTAGGGTAGCTACAACCCTTAGAGGGGGTTTTCCCTTAGACTCTATCCTTATTAAGAATTTTCTCTACATTGTTGGGCAATTTTAACATATTTGTGAGGTTTTTACATATAATTTGACACTAATATTTGTGTTTGTAGGCCTAGGGCAAGTTTGGCAATTATTTGTAATTGGTTGCTATCATTTTGAGCCACAAATATTGGGTTTCCTTGCTAACTTTTTCTTTTGCAAACTTACTAGCGTCTTTGGAAAGGGTTTCAAGGCCAAAAGTAGCTCAACAATTCATAAAGGGATTAGTTTCAGTCATAAGAGTTGATCCATCCTATTTCAAGCTAACAAATTGTGTTGCAAGTGTTTGAAGAATTTATAGCCCATTTAAAGGTGAATTAGTCATCAAGTAAGGCCATAAGGCCTAAGGGTTTTCTCACTGATATTGTCTCTTCCTCACTATTTTGCATTTAGATATGAAGAATCATACTTATGATGGCATAAATATATCTAAACATCCTAAAGAAGTTGTAGGTCACTCTCACATAAGACTATAATGATTGCATGATTGATAAATCAATATTTGTGCTCTTGTGGCATTACTTCTATGGTGCTCTAATTAATTTTGGAGGCCTGATATATACTTTTATGAGTCTGGAATACCTACTACAATAGTAAGGAAATACCTTAAAAAGTGCTTCAAAGTCATAAGAATTCATTTTCATAGTGTAAGGTGTTGCATTCTTGTATTTTTTTCCTCATTTTCAAATGATAAGTGGATTGATCTTATAGTTTTTGGTGTCTTGTGTTGGGATGATTGATAAGCATAAAATAACATTGTTCATATTGCATCATTACAACCTCTTGCATTTTTTGCATTTGCATTAATGAATCTCAGTTCTAGGAGTTATAAATCTCATCTCAAAGAAAATTGTGCTCTAAATAACTTGACATTTACATTGTATTGGTTCATTGTGAATGTTAATTCTATTGATATCACTTGTTTGCTAATACTCTTGTAGCCTATTACTTCTAATTGATAAGTGACATAAGGAAATGGTTTCTAATTGGATGAGGGCATTATCTTGTTTCATGGTTTAATAACATTGTTATCTAAGAATAATATTGTAATATCTTCTTCTTTGAGTAATATTGTGATGTCAATTGAATAATCCTATTCCTAGTCTTGTCTCTATTGGTATTGTTCCCTCTTGTTCCTAATTTTCATATCAAGTGTAAAGGAATCATTAATTTGGTGCTCCTTGCTTCATATAGGTTATCTATTTAGAGCACATGTTTTTTTGCAATTGCTAATCATTGAAGTGATTTCTTTTAGACACTCTAGAGATCTTGTTTCATTAGCACATTGTTTTAATTGAGATTGTTCCTAATATTTCTCTCTAAGTAATTAGTATTTAACATCATAAGAATCTAATCCAAAGTAATTTAATTTGAAGTACTTAAGAGGCCATTTGAAAATCTCAATTAAGGCAATAAATCATAACTTGCACTTCATCCTAGGATTAGTTGTGCATTAATTAATTTACCTCCAAGCATAAGCTTGGTTGAAAGAATATAGAACCACCTTTCTCACCCAAGTTTTGAATTTTAGGCCCTCCCTTGTGGTTAACATGGTAACCTTGCAGTCATCAGGGCCATAGTCCCTATAGTGCTAGAGGCATTGGGGCAGATAAAACTCTAGGGGAGATATCATTAAGAAATCCATAGATTTCTTCCATTGGGTTTCTGTCCATGACCTACATTTGAGACTAACCTCAAAATAGATGAGAGAAAGGATTCACTCAGAATAGGCATATAATATTGAATTAACCAAGAGTTTTCATTTCACTTAATTCTAGATGTTACATCTAATATAGAATAGTTTTCATCCTAGCAATAATTGTTCATCCAGTAACTTGGAAATTAATCTATATTATGTAAGTAATTTGAATCATAAGGAAATGGTATCTGATTAATATCTTCAAAAAATCTAATCAAGTTGTGCTAAATCATTAAAATTGTCAATTGTCTTTAACCAAGTTGCTAGGCCATTCAGTTGTGTCACCCGAACTCTTCGTTAAATCCCTAGGGACTACCCCCCTTAGTCTGTTGTAGGGAGACAACTTAAACGGGGGGTTGGGATCAGAGTGATAGCCCTTTCCCTAAGCGTTGTCACATTCATGTGTAAAATTTTGGAGATAACATTTTTTTTGTGTCCTTGTTGGGGATAGGTTTATATTGTTCTCGATGCTTTGAAGGAATCCTCTTCTTTACACCATTTTGTTTTTTCATACTTCATATAATATGACAACACACCAACATTTTTCTGGCACCGTTGTCGGGGATATAGTTTTTTTTTCCATGGTTCTCGACTTTCATTTCATCCTCATCATATTCTTCACTCATCAAGAAACACATTTTATGGTGCTTCAACATCATATCTTATTTTATCATCAACCTTTGACTCGACATCATCACAAGATTTTCTGGCATCGGGGTATAATCTTTTCATCCTTAGTCTCACTCATCTTTTTCATCTTCATCAATCCACACATTCCCAACACCTAGGCATTTGGGCTAGTTTCCTGTTTGGGTGACGAATCCACTTAGTCATCCTCTCACAAGAGCTTATACTAGAAGAAATCATGGTAGGTTGGTTGAACCCGCTTTTGATGCTGAAAAGAATATTAGAGCTCGTTTAAACAAATTACATTCCAGTAAGAATTTAATATTTCTCGCACAGGAATCCCTCCCCGATATCCACTTTCTTTTCCTTGACCTTATGAAGTAGGACATCATGGATATTTTTACACCTTGGAACTTTCCAACATTCAAGGATATCCTCATGATATTCTAGATTTTGGTTTGGATAAGATACCTATGTTTCAGGGGAACAATGCAATCAATGTTGAAGCACATCTCAAAAATTCTCAACCTTCTTGGTAAAACATGCTAACGAAGATGCATATAGTCATGAAAATGTCAAGATGAATCTCTTTGATCTTTCTCTAGAAGATGATGCATTCCAATGGCTCTTGGATAAGCCTGATATTTCTTTTGATTCTCTAAAAGCCATCATTAATGCATTCAAGGATAAATACGGGGAAAGAGAGAAGGAAGGTACTTACTAAAGCTATCAACAATATTAAGAAGAACGAAAATGATAAAGTTGAAGAATTCAATAAAAGGTTCAATGTCATTTTTAGGGAAATGCATTAAGAAGATAAGGCAATTGATAAGTATTTGTTAGAGCAATATCTTGATGCATTTTTTGTTGATCCTTCATATGTGTTGAGACGATTTAAGCCAAATAATTTAGTTGTTTCTCTAGCCTTAGTTGAGGAACTGGAAAAGGATAAGAAAGTGTCTGGAAAATATGAGATTCCTCATTTTTAAAGAGGTCTAGTTAAAGATAAGGGAAACAAAGTCAAATAAGTAGAGCATGACCCAATTAAATAACTAACTCAACTTATTAAGGAAATGAATATTGATCATGATAGAGAAATGAATGCCATGCAAGCTAGGCTAATTCAAATGGAAGGAAATCAAGTTCAAAATGTGCAACCTATAAATAATAATAACAAAGGTAATAATAATGCATGGCCGAAAATTAATCCTCCAAATGAGCAAAGGCCTACTAATCCTCTACAATCTACCAATGTTATTAATCAATCTGTGCCATTTTGCAGACCATGTGAAAATTTTGACGAAGAAATCTATTGTGCCTTTTCTAGAAGAATCCTAGAGGAAGGAACAAATCATCAAATAAGTAATATTATTTAGGATTATTAAAAAAAAATTGTTGTAAGGAAATTATCTATTCATATTTCATCATTAATAACTTAAGTTATGAAAAGGATCCTTTTACAAAATTATATGGTGAAAATCCATCTCAAGAAAAAAAATCTTAGAGATTGTTAGAAGAAAGGGTTATACTTATCAAAAGAAAAGTAAAGATCAGAGCCATAACAAGCAACAAGTTGCCTCTAATACTTATCAATTATGGCTAAATTTTGATTTGGTTTCATGGATAAACAATGCTAAAACATAGGTCCTAGTCCTGGAGCTCCTAAATATTCCATCTCAAAGAGTTGAATTTTTTAAATCCTTGGGCATATCTCAGCAAGATAAGACAGATACAGACCATAAGGATGAAGAAATCAAGTTAAAGGATTTAAATTTCTACATGAAAAATGAATCATCCTTTGTTTTTTTTTCTAAGAGATATATTGTTCTTTTATTAGATAATTTCATTTCTTCATTAACACATTAAGTTCAGCCCATATCATCATTACATTATTCACATTTATATCATTATTCATCAACAAATACAACTATGTATAAAGAACATCATCATTATCATTAATGCGGTGGAACATAACATAAAAATATAAGAAAAGGATGCACACATAGAGACACCAGGATTGGTCTGAGACTAGGGAAAAACCCACTATGGGGAAAACCCTTGCAAATTCATCTTCTTCTTAGATCATCATCAAATGATTCAACAAAAGAGAGTACAATGATCCATATATCTGTCTATGCATCTAACCAGTAAAACAACTATGACATCCATGAAATGAACCTAATCATGCTTATACTTAAAACCCTGATAACTGTAATGTACTGTCACTATCTGTAGTTAAGTGCTAAACATTGTTGTCATTGAGCAAAGCCTTAAGAATACTAAAATTTCATATTTTAGTCTTGGTCGCACGAAGGAGCTATGTGAGTGACTACATCAGTCATGGACACTCCCTTGCGAACTGTATGCGTGCGTCTAGGGAAAAATACACTCAGATATGCCTCAAACCCCCTGTTGCACCCTTCAAGCTACTATGTGAGTGTCTGAGGCTGCCCAGATGCACCCTTGACCACTTTGTATGTGCGTCTTGGGACCAAACCGCACGCTCTACTTCAAAAAACCTAGATTCTCCATTTAGGCTTATGTGCGAGCGACTAAGACTTCCTAGTCGTACCCTTGATCAATCTATGCATGCATTTGGGGCTGAAAATACTGAGTTATGTGCATGCAATCGAGAAACAAAAACTATAGACTTGTGTTAACTTTAAACTTGTAGTTTTAGACCCTTGCGCAAATTTTCTCCGTTAGACCTTCTATTTATAGGATTCCATGAGGGTCTAATTGATGTTGAAGCCAATCTGTCCAATTGTACATATGCATAGGGTCAACTTGATCCAATATACAAGAGTGGGAACATAAATTCAAAAACCAACTTTTTATTTTCCAAATGAGGTGATCGTTAGGTCGATTTTGGTCCCCTCAAAAATAGGAATCTATTGACATTATTATATTGATCACATGAGTTTTCCAAAGTGGAATTTGACCGCAGTTGCATAGTTTTAACACTCCCTCTCAACTAGGGAGAATTCCATTGCCAATATTTGTTCATCGATCAATATGGCATTCAAATGTCATCACATATTGTCACCGATCATCTTTGTCATGTAGTCATCATGCCATGACCATATCAAGTATCTCATCATCACAAATCATCAATGTACATCTTGACCTATCCCTTTCTTATTCCTGCTTATCTCCTGATTGTTCTTGCTCATATGCTGAACATTATCAAATCTAAAAGAAAAAGAATTTGTCATCAAACTATGCTATGAAATCTCATTCGGTGGGATACTATTCATAATCTATTCATCAATCATAATCAGAGAGAATATCATTAGGGAACATGTCTTCACCTACAAACCAATGACAATGAGGAAGTTCCTAATGGACACTCTCACCTCATGTCTATGACAGTGGGGAAGGTCCTATGAGACGCTCAGTTATTTAGCAATCCTTTCTGCAGACAGAAACAATCCCTCTAGTCCTTATAGGAGGATCTAACAACAAACTAGACAAATATGTGAAAACTTTCCTAGATTATACAAGAAATCAAAAAGCAGGATAGGTAACCTACCTCACTCTGATGCTAAAACCTATTGGTGTTGTCCTCAATATTCTCACTTCCAAGTTCAATCCTCTCTATGCCGTTGTGAATTAATACCTACAAGGAAGATAAAACAAATACAACAAAGGCATACATAACATAATTCATTCTAACATAAAATCTGTGACAGATCAAGGAGTATCACACTAAATGAGTATTGATTTACACACTTATGGAAAGAAAACACATAATATGTTATTAATAGAAAGTAAGGGAAACATACAACCAATTAAGCCTGGATGTTGGAACCCTCCTTTGGATGAGTTTCTAAGTCCTAGCCAAGGCCTTCAAGCACTCGTTTCTCCTTAGAAAATGGGCAACATTTAGGCATAGTTTCAGAATAGAAGGAAACCAAGCAATAACCAACCAACATCTAACCAAAAGTAGATGGTAGGGGTTTGATTTATAGGGAAGTAGAGGGAGTTGAGGATCCATAAAGTTGGGAGAGGTTCCACATTTCAAGGGGAATATCCATGAAATTAGGATCAAGAAATAGGAATGGGAGGTCTCACTCTAATAATCATTCAACTGCAACTAGCTCACCATTCTTGAGACTTCTAGTAGGAGAAAATTCTTTGCCATTTTATGAAAAACCGCCTGAAGAGGGTCAAAACAGATTTTGATATCATAATGCGCACTGCCAGAGCTAATCACTAGTTAGACAAAAGGTTACCAGTGTGGGTTTGTCTGCTAAAAGTAGCGTTGGACTTGGAAAACAAGGTTTTGGACAAGTTCTTCAATATTTCTTCAAGGAAAGTCTTCTTCTTCCTTCAGGGATTCTTTTGAATATGTTTCATGGTGAATACATTTTTTTTGATAGCTTTCATCACTTTGCGACACTTGTGACATTGACGACACAAAGTGCAACACTTAGGATATGCAACTAGGAGTGCGAGAAAATACTATATAAAATATGCCCCCTAAAGCATGAAGTTAGAACATGAAGTGATGGATGCAGTGATTTACAAGTCAAGGCAAGGACTTTAGAGAAACACCATCTAGAGACCTGCAAATCAAACATAATACAATATATTAGACATCTTTGATGTAAGTATGATCAAAGTGTAAGCATATAACAATACATAGATCCACAACATGGAGACAACCATCCAAATAGAAAGGATCATGTGCATGGATCAATGACATGGATGCAACCATCCCAATAGAAGGGACATGTGTATGAATCCATGACATAGATGCAACCATCCAAATAGAAGGGATCATGTGTACAATCATGAATACTTAATAACTCTACACAACCTAGTTTTATCAGATGAAATCCAAGGTATTCATCTCTCTCCCAATCCAACCAAAATATGAATCCCACCATGTGAATAGATGTGTCTGAGTCAAACATGGTAGAAACCACCTAATTACCAATTAATGATGTGAATCGTTAACAGGTGCAAGAAAAACCGTCAATAATGACAATGGATCTCAAGGCACAACAACATAATCCATGAGTGTGAACAAGGAGGCTAAAGTCGAACACTCACATAATCATTCGATCAAAGGCCAATGATGTGAACCTATCATTGAATGTGAAGAACCTGCCATCAAGGCATGCAAGCTCCAAGGAACTGAAAGGGATTTTCTAGATCATCTTCCTAGATAATGAGTGGGAGTCGACAGGAAGTGATCCACTGAAGGAGGGTCATAATATTCCCACATCATCGACACGAGACATAGGATTTAGCAGAGTTTGCAAGAGTGATTCAAGATTTTTGCAAAAAAGTCAAACAGGGTATAAGTGGTTTGAATTCGCAGACGAGATTTCTCTTGAACATATTGGCGACACGACTCTGGAACTTGGCAGCATTTGACTCAAAATAGGATCATAGGTCATGGTGAAAATATAATCAAATGAGAGGAAATTTCTTTTCCCAAAACCCAGCAAGACAAGTGAAAAATTGAGGATAACCCAAACTCGACACCAGATACAGATAAGTGTCATTTTCAAGAGTGACATGCTGCCTTTATAAAAAATACATGATATATGTTTACTTCCATTTTAACCACTATTTCTAGCGAGTACCTCTTTGTTTTTAATCCCAAGCTTGAAGAGGATACCATATGCTTGTCATATAAGTTTATCCTTCTGATGAATACATCCTAGTATTTTTGGCGAGCTCTAGGAAGGAGTAGCTCGGTCTCATCATGGTGAAAAGTCTTGTGTTGTTTAAGTTTTATGAGTCTGATAGAGTGGTAACTCAAAATCTTTTTAATGTTTAGAGAGTTTGAAAAAGTGGCAAAAATAAAACTCCAAAGGTCCCTTTTTGTAGATAGTCTCTAAAATTTGAAAAGGTAGAAAACAATATTCAAGAGAACCTCTTAGCCACGTGTGCCTAAGGTATTATTTTTTCGTAAATTAATCTATCTCAATCCAAAAAAGGGTTAAAATTACACTGAGTATACATATTTTCATTTACTTTTAAGAGTTCGAAGAGAAAAGTGCTCCGTAATATTTTCATATTTTGGAGAAGGAAGCTGAAGTCAAACACTCACAGAATCATTCGATCAAAGGTCAGTGATGTGAACCTATCGTCGAATGAAAATAACTTGCCATCGATGCATGCAAGCTCCAAGGTACTCAAAGGGAGTTTCTAGATAATCTTTTTGGATAATGAGTTGGAGTCAACAAGAAGTGATCTGTCGAAGAAGGGCCATACTGCTTCCCACATAATTGATACAAAACATAGGATTTTGCAGATTTGGAAAGAGTGATTAAGGATTGTTGCAGAAAATTCAAACATGGTATAAGTGGTTTGAATTGCAGATGGGACTTCTCTTGAACATATCAAAAACTTGACTCCAGAATTTGGTAGCATTTGACTCAAAATAGGATCAGAGGTAATAGTGATAATATAATAAAATGAGAGGTCATGACACCTTGTTTCATTTTTTAATGAGCTTGACACAATAAAAGAACCATGCTCATAGAGACCTATTTCATTTTTTAATGAGGTTGACATAGTAAAAGAACTATCCTCATGGTACCTTGGTTAAGGCCTATAAGAGTTCATTGCTTCCAATAGGTTCTCATAAAATGGGAGAAAAATTCTCTAGAAGGGATACATGTCAAGTGATCTAATGGAAATATAAAGTTCCAATGCCCCTAGTACATGAGGCACTATATCACTGACTAGGTCACCAGTAGACGCGGGCGTAAATAGGTGGCCACATAATTAACTTGTGGTGGGGGTGATACCACTTGTGTACAAGGACCATTTAGGGAAGATGGTTGATCAAGAGTCAAATTAGGACCAACAAATGAAAGCTGATCAATGGACACAATTCTTCCTTCATGTGGGAAACATATGACACGAAAGAGAGAAGAGACAATAGATCCCATGACATAAACATAGTCATGAATGAGGAGTAAATTAAAATCCAAAGGGCCTTGGAAAACCATCACATCAAGATAGATGATTTTTCCTCCCAAAGTAGTAGGAAACTTAGGAAGGATCCCTAACGGTTGATTGGTTACTCTGTTAAAAGCTAATAGATTCTAGGTAATGGGCACAAGCCATGGAGAACCTAAATCTTGCCAAGTAGTTGAAGACAAATACTAACAGATGCACATTCATATATGATTGTGCCATGTATGATTATATTATAAACCTATACTATGATTTGAAAGGGCACATAAGAAGGAAGGCAATATCCTTCCAATCGACTCCAATCAAAGAAAGTGACTAAAATACTTGGAGAGGGTGCCAATGGGATGGGATAACTTCCCTCTTGTATTATAGGAATGGTAGGATTTCCCCCTGTACTATGGGAATAGGAGGATCGCCCCCATATACCATGGGAACATGAGGATTTATCCCTAGTTCTTTGGAATATGAAGAAACAAGGAGAACCTGAGCTATATGAACTTCACTCTCTACAAGACAAACATGATCAACTGAAGGTGGAATTGAGTTGACCATTTTCTCAACCAATCGTTGGTCGAGAAAGGACTCATGCGATTCACTTTCAGAGAGAGTGGGATTGACGAGAGATGAGTTCTAATCAATCACTTGATCAACTAGTGGAGGATAAAGGGAAAGCTTTTGATAACTAGTTGGAGGACGAGGTTGAGAAGCGGTAAGGTTATCCAACATGCTAGAGGCTTCATCCATATACGGAAAAAAGTGAATATGATGATTCCATTCACATAACCTACATGGAAATTTGACTTTTCCCTTTTTACCATGGGCTTCACTGTCACTAGTTGAAGGTTTATCACCAACATGATCTCTAGAGGCTAATGAAAAAGGTCAATGTGAACCTATGGACCACACTTCTAATATCTTGGGAATACTAGGAAATTCATAAAGAAGGTGGTCACCCTTACAAATATTTCAACAAAATTTCACTTTATAGGGTTGATTTGAAGATTTTACAATATCAGTTGCATTTGCAACAATGGTCACTTGGTTGGCCCTTTGCGTATTTTTCTTCTTCTTAATCTTCCTTTTCTTTTTCTTCTTATCCACCTAGTTACTAGCTTGCAGGATTTCACCAGATGAAGAGGAATAAGAGGGAGAAGATTGAAAATGTGAAGAAGGAAAAGAGTCAACTTTAGGCTCAACCAAAGGTTGATAGTGTTCAGGTGGAGGATAGCCCAGTTGAAGAGCAGTTTGGACATTCGGAACCATAGGGGTCGAAAATAAATAAACTGGAAAACCAATGGTAAACTCAGGAAGGGAAAACATTGCCATATAGGGAGCACAAACATTTCCAAAAGAAGGAAAAGGACTAGGATTCCCATCATAGGGGTTTCCTTGGTTTGTGAACTTGAGAACTATTGCCATTAGTCTCAATCTAATATCTACAAAGGAGTATTTCCATAGAAAGGATGTTTTTCCGCAGCCAATTAATTGATTTTATAACTTAACAAAAATGAATCAAAAAGGGGTAACTAGGGATAAAGGTTTACCAAACAATGGTGAACTGTAATATACACATTGGCTAACTAAGGAATTAACGTGTGACAACCAATCTCCCCGAATTTTGTGTTCAGTGTATCACGATATACAAGGCGACATACTCAGTTACCTATGGATGGATAACAACCTATTGGGGACTCACAAAATATACGTGAAGTTATGTGGGAGTGCAGTCCATAGTAGTGCTATCTAATGCATAATCATTAATGGGAGAATTCCCATATACTTACCATGCATGGAGAGCCTCTGATATACTCGAATGTACTTGAGAACGGTCCTATACACTTCGATTCGTGGAACATGATTTCACCCCTGGGATACAATGCTGGAAAATAACGACAACTCCTACGTTTAATGATGCCGAAACATGTCTCTAGCCTAGACCTATAAATGTTTTCATTAATGACAAATGCTCATTAGGTTAATTGAGGTAAATTTTAAGTTGATATTCAATTAAGTTTCATTTTTAATTCTCAAAGATCGATGCCACCCGAACACACTATGATGCAACTAGTATGAAAAAATGATTATTTTCAATTCCATGAAAGCTATCTAACATAGGGAATAAGTTCACACATTGATACAAAAACTAAGTATGCAAAAACAAAGCTTCCTAACTAGATATTTCACTTTCACTATTCCAATGCATCCACCAAAAGTAAAATGAAGTTCGATTCACTAACATGAAACTACATGAATTTTTCACTTTTCTTTTTCAATGAACTCACCAAAAGTAAAATGAAATTAAATTAAAATGAACCTACATTATTTTTTTTCATTTTTTATTCTTAATGAATGAGAATGCACTTATTTTTAGCTTTCAAAACTAAGAAATGTAATATATGCTCAATTATAATCCCAAAAACAACTTTTCATTGCAATTTAACCTAACGCAATTCCGAAAAGTAAACCTTGAGATGAAAGCTAAGCAAAAGAAAATTTCATTCCTTTCACGATTTCAAAAAGAACTAATAATGATTTAATTAACAACAAATCAATATTCCTTCCACACATAAAAGAAACAAACAGTAAATTCAATTGACCCAATAACTAAAGACTCAAACAAAATTCACTTTCACTAGTTCAAACAATGGGATGGGATTTTACAAACCAATAAGAAATCAACAAAAATAATGGAAAATTCTATGCACACAGAGTTGGAGGACACTTCAGAGATCAAGACACACTAGACCTTTCTAATAAAAACCTTAAAAAAATATCATTTTTGGGTCAACGCTACTTTTATGGTCAAAATCCGCACTGATAAGGTGGACCAACACTACTTTTATGGTTAAAACCCATGCTAACAGAATGACAGGGTCTTCAACATGACTATAATGAGAAAAATCAGCGCTGACAATGCGACTGTTTCTGATAAAAAGCGCACTGAGTGAGGACTTAGGAAAATGAGGAGAAATCTAAAGAGAGATGTAGAGTTGACACTCTAAAGAATGTACTACTCAGAATGAAGACCCAAAATGACCCTAAATCATAGATCGTAGGAGGTTGGCCAAACCAATCAAAAAGACCGAACATAAAAAGGAGGTTTCAAAGGCTATAAGCTCCCCAGTGGAGTCTACATTTTGTTGTTCAGGAAATCCTTTCTGTGGATAGAAACAACCCATCTAGTCCTCATGGGAGGATCTAGCAACAAACTAGAAAAATATGCGCAAAATTTCCTAACTTATACCAAAAATCACAAAGCAGAATAGATAACCTACCTCACTCTAATGCTAAAACCTATTAGTGTCGTCCTCGATGTTCTCGCTTCCGAGTTCAATCCTCTCTATGCCGTTATGGATGAATATCTACAAGTAAGATCCAAAAGAGATGAAAAAGGCATATATAACATAATTCATTCTAACATAAACTATGTGACAGATCAAGGAGTATCACACTAAATGAGTAATGATTTACTCACTTATGGAAAGACAAGACATAATTTATCACTAATAGAAAGTAAGGGAAACATACATCCACTTAAGCCTTGATGTTGGAAGTCTCCTTTGGATAAGTTTCCAAGTCCTATTCAAGACCTTCAAGCACCCTTTTCTCCTTAGCAAAATGGGCATCATTTAGGCATAGTTTCAGCATAGGAATCCAACCAAGCAATAGTCAACCAACAAATAACCAAAAGTAGATGGTAGGGGTTTGATTTATAGTGAAGGAGAGGGATTTGAGGGTCCATAAAGGGAGGGAGATGTTCCACATTTAAAGGGGAAGATCCATGAAAGTAGGATTAGGAACCAGGAATGGGAGGTCTCACTCTAATCCCCATTCAACTGCAACCAACTCACCATTCTAGATACTTCTAGTAGGAGAAGATTCTCCTCCATTTTAGGAAAAATTGCATGAAGAGGGTCAACGTGGATTTTCCTATCAAAAGGCACGCTTCCATTACTAGTCACTAGTTAGAAGAAAGGTTACCATCATGGCTTTGCCTACTAAAAGTAGTGTTGGACTTGCAAAACAAGGTTTTGAACAAGTTATTCATAATTTATTCAAGGCAAGTCTTCTTCTTCCTTCAGGGATGCTTCTGAACATGTTTCATGGTGAATACATTATTTTTTGACAGCTTGCGTCACTTTGCGACATTGATGACACAAAGTGAGATACTTAGGATATGATACTGGGAGTGTGACAACATAATATATAACACACTCTCACCCCATGTCCAACAATTTGATATCCAAACACACAAGGGATCACATCTTGACCCGGAGATCACATCAAGGAGCTTAATTTCAACCTAGAACCACATAAGGTTGTCTCAAGATTAGATCATCAATATATAAAATCAAAACCATAATCAAATCAAAGCCATACCTTGAACTCATCATCCTGAAATCAATAGGTAACTATCAAATATGAACATATCTGGATCAGGGAGTTTGCTACATGCAATTCTCTTTGCAGACATAAGGCCTTACTAAGACAACATAATCAGTCTTACATAAATCAATGTTGTATCATCGCATCAACAAAGTCAACTCATCAAAGTTTAGAAGTCAGATCAAAACTAATATCAAAGTCATCAATATCACAATATCCATTCTTTCAACCAGGTGATAGGTAGAGCTCATATCAAGTCTTGGCTTCATTTATTATCATGAAAATAAGTTTGTCATCTATCATGCAATACTAATCCAAACTTCATCAAGTCATTCTCATAGTCATGATACAAGTCATTTCTGTCACTAGATACAAAGGTATATGCAAGTTCCTTCTTCATACTAGATCACAACTGTCAATTATGCAAGGAACAAGGAGTCCAATACCAAACCATTTTGAATACCCATATAAGTCAATGGAATTCATCATTATCATATATCATTATCATCAAGGATAATCATCAATCTTCAAAGTGAATAATTAATCATTAGATCAAAAACAAATTTGTTATCATAGAGATATTTGTAGTCCAAAACATATCGTAATCAGCAAATCCAATTTCTATGTCATTGTCAAGCATCATGCCAGAACTCCAAACATTTCTCATCTATATCAATAAGCCAAATCATGTCAAACTCTTGCAACATAATATATAAACATAATGACATATCTGTATCCCAATCACCAACAAACACATGTTTAGTCTACATATTCATATTATAGCAAAAAATTCAAGATTTTCTTGCTTTCATATCTTTCTGTTATTGGTAGCACATCTGTAGTACTAAAATCCTCCAGGGGAACATATGGTTTCACTCACAAGTCTTCATTTTCTTGTTTCTTGTTTTTTGTTTTTTTGTTTCTTGTTTCTTGTTTTTTTGTTTTTTGTTCTTTTCTATGTTCTGCAGGCATAGTTGCACCCATAGGCCTTCCTTTGTATGACTAGGACCCATAGTCACACTCTTCAAGATGTTATGTGAGAAACTATGGTAAAATCAACCCACAACTTATCTTAGGGCCTTGGTTGCACCCTTGAGCTTGTATCCATGAGACTGGGATGCGATAGTCGCAGTTGTAGCCTTTCTTTCATGCGACTGAGGCTTTAAGTAAGAGAAAGCTATTCTTATCTCAGATCAGAACTTTACTGCATTTCAACAATGTCAAATGCATATCAATCATACTTCAACAATATATAACATATAATGCAAATGGTAATATGAGAAACAATCTTGAGGAGAGATTCTCCATCTGAATGGGAATCCAGCTTGTTCCTCTTCATTCATGTCATCAACCTATCTATACTAATGTCATGTAATAGCAGATTTTTTAGATCATCAAATCAAACACATATCCATGACATCAATCTTTCATCAAGGGATAGACTCAAGGTAACAGAAAAATGTAACATCATATCTCAAAGATTATGAACTTTCTATCAAGTTAATCCATCAATTTAGGGCATTCAGTTTTACCATATGCCATCAAGACATGACCACAATTAGTAAAAGATCTAGAGTATCAATCTCATAGTTATACCTCTATCATCAAGGTTACCATGCTTTTCATTATCAATAGGATCAAGTAATTTCATTCAATAGAAGTTTATCAACACAAAAAGAGTTTCAATTCTTTTTCCCATACTTTCATCTTGTTCATCACAAACATTATAAAGAGTCAATGAGATATCCTTTTATATGAAATCCATCATGACTTATGTATGACAAGTATCAAGAGTATCATCTACTAGAGTCAAGGTGCTAGCCTTATTTATGGGATCAAGATATCCAACAGATAGATGTTATCCAAACATCAAGTATATCAATCTATCAACATTAAGTAACCTCATAGAATTCAAGAAGATCAAAATGTTCAACACCATGTGCACCATTTCATCATAGGAAACATAAATCCAAGTCAATTTCATATACATGGACCATTTGAGAAGGATAAATTCTCATCATACCTTAGGGGCTTAATATATGAAACTTAACATTGAAGCAATACCTCATAGTGTTGAAATACTTGTGAACCTTCTCATTAGACATAGGCATCTTGTGTCACATTTTCATATAGTGCATGTTTACCTTTTCCAGTTCTAGTCATCCTTCCTGCATTTCAAATGATCCTCAAGAAGGATCCACTCATCACATCTCATCAAGGAGCTTAGAAATACCCATATACTCAAATACATATGTAGGAAGTATAAAAAATAAACGTAATAATCATATCCATAAGTATAAACAAAAGTAAGGGGAATCATAAGTCAAGAAAGAATTATCTTCAATAACAAGTGATCCTCTCCCTCTTAAATTAGCCATTACCATCCATAGTCAACATAACAATGTTACATTTAATCAACCAACTAGGCCTACTAGGGATTATCCCATCTAGGGCTTTATCAAATCTTTTACAAGTGCTTGAGCATATTCACCTTGACCATGTTAGGTTTCATATCTCATATAGTTTCCACAAACTATGGTTTCTCTCAAACCCTAACCCTATTAACCAAGTTGCATAGGGTTTTCAACAAACACTAGAATTCTTTTAGGTCTCCACCATACTCTTCTAGCTTCCATCAAAGGTGTCATCATCGGGGTGATCTCCATGAGTTTTCTTTAGCCCAAATTTAATACCATGTTAAGTTTTCTAAGGTCTATATTGTTATTTTCTTAGATAATTGCATTTATTCATTAACACATTAAGTTCACCCCATATCATCATTACATTATTCATATGTACATCATTATTCATCTGCATATGCAACTATGTAGAAAGAACAAAATCATTATCATCAATGCAATGAAACATAAAGGAACAATAGAAGAAATGCATGCACATATAGAGACACCAGGATTGGTCCAAGACTAGGGAAAAAACTACTATGCGGAAAACTCTTTCAAATTATTATTATTCTTAGATCATCATCAAATGTTTCTGTAAAAGAGAGTAAAATGATCCATATCTTTGTCTATACAACTAACCAATAAAAGAACTGTGACATCCATGAAATGAACCTAATCATGTTTATACTGAAAACCATGATTCCAAGGACTATAATGTACTTCCACTATCTCTAGTCAAACTTCTGAACACTATTGTCATTGAGCAGAGTCTTCAGAATAATGAAATTTCATATTTTAGTCCCGATTGCATGGAGGAGGAGATGTGCGAGTGACTGTGCCAGTCCTGGATGTTCCCTAGTGAACTGTATGCATGCATCTAGGAAATAATACAATCAGATCTGCCTCAAACCCCTAGTCGCACCCTTCAGGCTACTATGCGAGAGTTTGAGGCTACCTAGACGCACCCTTGACCACTTTATGCATACGTCTGGGGAACAAACTATGCAGTCTTCATCAGAAACCCTAGACGATCCCTTAAGGATTATGTGCAAGCGACCGAGACTTCCTAGTTGCACCCTTAACCACTTTGTGTGTGCGTCTGAGGTTGAAAATACTCGGTTATGTGTGTGTAACTGAGAAATATAAACCCTAGATGCGTACGAGCTTCAACCCTATAGTTTTGGACCCTTATGTGAACTTTCTCTATCATACCTATGCAAGATAAGATAATAGAAGAGAAGAGAAGAGAAGATGACTTGATCATTGTGTCCAAATGAGATTGAGGTCTATTCTATTTATAGGCTTCCATGACGGTCCACTTGATGTTGAGGCCAACATGTCCAATTGTACATATGCATAGGGATGACTTGATCCAATATATGAGTGGGAACATAAATTCAAAAACCAATTTCTGCTTGTCCAAATGACGTGATCTTTAGGTCGATTTTTTTCCTCTCAAAAAGAGGAATATATTGAAATTATTATCTTAATCATATGGGCTTTCCAAAGTGGAATTTAACTACAGTTTCATAATTTTAACAACCTTTCTTCTTGACCTTAGAAGTTATTGATCTCTTGCTTCATAATTGTATGTTGGATTCTGGGGCCTCAACTAATATCATGACTAAGAAGGTCATGGAAACATTAAACTTAAGGATTTTTAGGCCTTATCACAAAAATTTCTCTATGGATTCAAAGAATATTGATGTCCTGGGTGTAATAAAGGATTTTCAAGTAGCTTGGTAAATTACCCATATAAAATAATCACCATGGAAATTGTTATCATAGATGTACCTGAAGTATGGGGAATTCTTTTATCAAGAAATATTACAACTAACCTTAGAGGATGTATTCAGTCAGATTTGACATATGATACTATTCCTGCATCGATAAGTGGTATGGTCAGGTTATATAGGGAAGTAGAGAGAAGATATCATTTTGAGAATCTAAGGAGGCGAAATGATGAAGAGGTTGAAGCATAGGAGCATCCTTCAAAATAAAATGTAATAGTAACCGAGTTCTTTCATCTTGTCCAAGATTCCTTTTCCTCTCATCTTGCAAACAAGAAAATGAAAATGATCAAATTTGGTAAGGATATGTGATACAATGATAAACCAAAAATAATTATAATTCAACAAGGAACATCTAATAAGCAACCTATCGATCCACTTACGAGCAGACAGGTTCTCCAGATTGAGCCAAAAGGATGACATCTGATGCCATAGGGGATATTTTGTATTGTATCTATAAACCTATATAGGATTTCGTTTCTGTCATTAGTTTGTTTCCTTTTCATGCATTTATATTTTATGTCTTTGTATTTCATGTGTTAGAATAGGATTTCTATTTTAACAAATGTTCTGTATATTTAATGATGTATACATGATGATTTTGATTTTGAGCGAATATCTATTTGAGAAAAATATGTCCCCAAGTAGAGATAAATGTTGACCACACTTTGTCAACAGTTCGAGAAGAAAATTACAAAGCAGGGGATGAAAATTTTTCAAATCGAAATAATCAGTCATCTTCCAATATAATCATTGTAAACCCAAATTCTGCAATTTTATTGTAAATGTTTCTGTATGACTATGAAGTCATGTAACAACACCTAGGTAAGCTTTTGATTTTTGTCAAAGGATTTCATCCTAGGGAGTTTTTTAACCTCCCTGAATTATGTGTGTTTGTGTAATTGAAAAGTTTTTCTCTGAGTTATAACCCCAAAGATAGGGTGGAATTCATTGACAAGGTCTTATGTGAGTCGTGTTTTTCGAGTCTATGTAAAAGTGTGTTTAGGAATATTTTAGTGCATGGTTACTCATAGTCAGATATCATGTATAAATTATTTTATTATAGACACACTTGGTTTTATACTATACCATATTGTGTCACAGACTTGGGTCTATGTCTAAATGTGTATTTCCCCTTCTAAGGGTTGAATTAATTTGTAATATGTTGATGTAAAAAATATTTTAGTGCATGGTTACTCATACCTAGACTCCATGGCTAAAATATTTGAGGGTGGACAAAATAATTAATCCCCTTTAGTCATTTAATTAATTTTTTTGGCAAAATTAAATAAACATCCTAAGCCAAAAATTAATTAATTTAGAGTCAAAAACAATTTGAGAGAAATTAAATTCTCTAAAAGTGGAAAATCATCAAAAAATTGTGGGTCAAAAAAGAATTAAATTTTGAAAGATCCCCACCAAGGGAAAAATAGTTTTTTAAAGAAAATTTGACCCCTTGGACCTTGTTGGTTAAGTCAAAGTGAAGTTTTTGAGGACATTAGTCCAAAATATTATTTTTTAGATTAATAAAAAAGGGGCTTTAAAAGAAATTCGATTTTTTCTCAAACAAAAAAATCAACAGTGGAGATAAATTTATTTTCAAGGCAAGATCAACGATGAAATTATTTTGACAAAGATCAATCCAAATAGTCGTTATTTCCACTCGTAGGGGTTCTATTCTCTCAATTTCTATATAAGGAAGCTATCAAGCTCCTCATTTCATCTTCGAATGATGTAATCTGTAACACATGTATATAGCCTTACTCTACTAGAATTGTATCTCTCATAATATAAAGACTTTGGGGTTTTCAAATTCATGGTGTTCTTCTATCTGCTGATCTGTGGTATGTGCTAGTAATTTTTCATGCTCTATATTATGTGCACCTCATAATTGTTATTTCATTTGATGCAAGATGAAACATCTATTGGTAAAATTATCTTGCCTCGGGTGTTGGGTTTTAGATCTATAGACATATATATAGATATCTCATGATCTAACAATTCATCTTTTAAGTTTTAATAAAGATCTACAAGTACGCTAGTCCTTGGTGTCCAAGTTCAGAGAATGTGGAGAAGAATTGACAGTATTTGGATTTTGAAATTTCATTTTGTAAGGTACTTTGTAGAGGGGTTTTGGTTGGTGATCTATTTACATACATCATTAATTTTAAAATCTTTCAAAAATGTAATATATTTCACTTGTGATATAACGAAATTTACATGCTAACAAGGGAAAAATTTATTTTGTAAATATTTGTAAAATAATTTTGAATCTAACTCTTATATTTGAATTCTAACCCATTTTAAATTTTGTATAGAATTTTGGGTTTGGGTTCTAAATTTTTGTATATATTGGGTATTTCAGTTCTCCATTTGTTGATCTATGCATGTGATAGCTCAAGGGTTTGAAGCAGAAATTAATTTCTAGGCTATTCATTCAAGAGAAGAAGGATGATCTAGATCTTAGAGGGTAAGATATGGCCTTTCTAGCTCCCATCAACTCAATATCCAATTGAAGGAAGGATATCAAAACCATTGGAGAAGGGTTTCATAACATTTTTGATGGTTTGTTTATGGTTTGTAGGGGTCCGAGTCCCTTTTGTGGTAGCTACAAGCCCCAAGAGGGCTTTTCTCCCTTAAGCACTGGCTCTAAGAGGCTTGTTGGCCTAACGACAACCTATCAAGGCTTGTACACAACCATTTATGGGCCTTTATTTCCCATCTACAACCATTTATGGGCTCTTTCCCTAAGTGAAAACCCTTTAGGGCTTAGCCACAGATCCTTAGGGCCTTCCCTTGGCTTGTCCTAGGTTGAGACGACCTTATTTAGGGTAGTTGCAACCTCTAGAGGGGGGTTTTCCATTAGCTGCTACCCTTATTGGGAATTTTAGCTCCATCATTGGGAATTGTTAGCATATTTGTGGGGTTTGGACATCTAATTTGACACTAATATTTGTGGTTGTAGGCTTAGGGTAAGTTTGACAATTATTTGTCACTGATTTCTATCATTTTGAGCCATAAATATTGGGTTTCCTTGCTAAATTTTTATTTTGTAGACTTCGTAACCTCTTTGGCAATGTTAGTAACCCCTTTGGCAACGGTTTCAAGGCCTAAAGTAGCTCAACAATTCATAAAGGCCTTAGTTTCTATCATAATAGGGTTGATCCATCATATTTCAAGCTAACAAATTGTGTTGTAGGTGTTTGAAGAAGTTTTAGTCCATTGGAAGGTCAACTAGTCATCAAGTAAGGCCACAAGGCTTAAGGGTTTTCTCTTTAACCTTGTATCTTCCTGACTTTTTTGCAATCAGATCTAGAGCATCATATTTATAGTGGCATAAATCTATTCTAAACCTCCTAAATAATCCCCAAGTCACTCTCACATAAGCCTATAATGCTTGAATAATTGATAAATTGTTGAGTATGGAACATGATTGTTTAGAGGTCTTTGTTTCAGCCGGATGTATACCCCAGGTAGTTTGTACACCCCTCCACGTGGGGGGGGTGTGAGGGGGAATTTCCCCCCCCGCAGGGATCTGGGGGGGCTAATCCCCGCTAGTTGGGGGGTCCGGGGGCCAGCGGTCCCCCGACGGGGGTTTCAGGGGTAGCGCCCCTGAAGCTAAAAACAGATGTAAAATTGCCTTGTAAAAGTATAGTAATTTATAGTCAATCTAGGCTGTTCATTAGGTGGATGATCTGACGATAGAACTTGTGTTTAGTTTAGGGTTTTTGTCCGTAGAAGGCAACCCCTCTCTTTGTATGAGGGCATTGTATTGGAGGCTGTGAAATAGATGTGTATTCTCTGAGTGAGAAGCAGAGAGGTGAGACCGTGAGAGAAAATAGAGGATATTACAACGGATATGCTGTAGGTTGTGTCTCTTCATTTTGCTGAAGATAATAGAAAGTAAGGATTGGTTTTTTGGGGTGGACATAGCCCAAACTGGGTGAACCACGTATATCTGTGTCTCTCTTGTTTTATGAATTTTCTGTGTTTATATTTCTGCAATATTTTATGTGTTCCATTGCTCTGTAATATATAATTTACTAACAACTGGTATCAGAGCCGAAGGTCTATTTGGCTGATAAACTCAAAGGAAAGAAGGGTTCCTCGTTCGAGTCGGAGCAATGGCGGAAAATGGTAAGTTTAGGGTCGAGAAATTTAACGGCCAAAACTTCTCACTGTGGAAGATGCAGATGGAAGATTATTTGTATCAGAAAGATCTATACCTACCATTGGGCGGAAAAACAAAGATGCCGATGGGTATGATAGATGAAGAATGGAACCTTCTCAATAGAAAGGCACTCGGAATAGTACAGTGGTGATTCGCAACGTCGGTCGTATTCAACATTTCGAAGGAAACAACGACAGAGGGTTTGATTAAGGCATTGGAGAAACTATATGAAAAACCCTTGGCCTCAAACAAGGTATTTCTTATGAAATTGTTATTTAATATGAAGATGTTAGAAGTTGGATCTGTTGCAGACCATTTAAATGATTTTAATACTGTTACAAGTTAGCTATGTTTTATTGGGGTAAACTTTGATGATGAAGTTAGAGCTCTGTTATTCTTGTGCTCATTACCAGAAAGTTGGAATGGTTTAGTAATGGCCATTAGTAACTCTGTTTCTGGATGTAGTACTTTAAAGTTTGATGATGTTGTCGGTGCTATCCTTAGCCAGGAAATGTGACGAAAAAGCTCCGATGAGACATTGGGTAATGCTTTGAGTGCAGAGTCTAGGGGAAGAAAAATGGAAAGAGAAAAGAGCTCAGGATATCGTAGTAAATCAAGGAAAGGCAGATCCAAGTCCAAATTGGGGATAGTGTTCTGGAAATGCGGAAAGAAAGGACACCTAAAGAAAGGCTGTAGATCTCGGAAGGGAAAAGAAGGAGATGCACAACAAGAAAACAATCATGAAGCAAATGTGACATGTGAGGTCTTACAAGACGCTTTGATTCTTTCTTTCGAGAATATTACTGATTCCTGGGTGGTAGATTCAGGGGCCTCATTCCATGCCACACCTGATAAGAAATACTTTCGTGACTATGTTCAAGGAGATTTTGGACAAGTCTGTTTGTGTGATGATAAACCCTATAAAATTGTTGGAATGGGTAAGGTTCTTGTAAAATAGCAGGATGGAAACTAATGGATACTAAAGGAGGTAAGGCATGTTCCAGATCTAAAGAAAAATCCGATTTCAACAGGGTAGTTAGGCGGTGAAGGTTGTGTGACAACTTTCACAGATAAAGCTTGGAAGGTCACCAAAGGAGCTCTGGTAATAGCAAAAGGTGAAAAGGTTGGTACATTGTATTTATGCAATGGCATTTCTAACTCTGTTAATGCTTTAACTTCCAAAGGAGCAGATGCAGCATTATGGCATCATAGGCTTGGACACATGAGTGAAAAAGGGATGAAGATTCTTCACTCAAGGAATTTGTTGCCGGGTTTGAAGAATGTTGATTTGGACTTCTGTGAGAATTGCTTTTATGGAAAACATAAGAGAGTCAGATTTCTCAGAGTTGGGAAAGAAAAGAAGAATGAAAAATTGGAGCTTGTGCATACAGATGTATGGGGACCTTCTCAGGTATCATCTCTCGGTGGCTCTCTTTATTATGTTACTTTTTTGATGATGCAACTAGAAAAACTTGGATTTATTGTATTAAAAATAAATCTGATGTGTTTGATACTTTTAAGAAATGGAAAGCTTTGGTTGAGATTGAGACATGAAAGAAATTGAAGTGTCTTAGATCAGACAATGGAGGTGAATATTGCAACAGAGAGTTTGATAGGTACTATTCAGAGCATGGAATTCGCAGAGAGAAGACAGTTCCAAGAACACCACAAGAAAATGGTGTGTCAAAAAGGATGAACAGCACAATCATGGAGTGTGCAAGGTCCATGAGATTGCATGCAGGATTGTCTTTACAATTTTGGGCAGATGCTGTAGATACTGCCGTTTATCTAATAAATAGAGGGCCTTCAATTTCCTTGGATGGTGGTGTTCCAGAGGAAGCATGGATAGGTAAAAAGGTAAACTACTCCTTTTTAAACCCTTTTGGTTGTGAGGCCATTGTCCATATTAATAAAGAAAACAGAACAAAGTTTCAGGAAAAATCAAAGACATGTACCTTTATTGGATATGGTGTTAATAATTTTGGTTATCCCTTATATGATTATGAAACTCACAAAATCATTAGGAGAAAAGATGTAATATTCAATGAAAAGGTCTTGTATAAGAATCAGTTGTAGGAAAAGAAACAGGAAAAGGAAAACAAGGAATACACAGTTTTTGATGAGATCATTGAAAAAGTAAAGTTGTCTAAAAATAATAATAATCAACAACCACAACAACAACAAGCACCACAACAGCAACAGGCACCCCAAACACCTGAAAGTGGTGTTAGAAGATCTACCAAGATAAGTATACCCCCTGGATGATACTCTCCTTCATTATATTATTTATTGTTGATTGATTCTGGTGAACCCGAATGTTATGAAGAAGCAACGTAGGTTGAAAGTAGGAAGAAGTGGGAGGTAGCCATGGAAGAAGAGATGGACTCCTTAATGCATAACTAGACTTGGCACTTAGTCAGGTTTCTTGCAGGAAAATCTACATTGAAGAATAAATGGGTTTACACGCTGAAGGAAGAAGATGGAGGAAAACACAGGTACAAAGCTAGACTTGTGGTGAAGAAGTTTGCACAGAAGAAAGATATTGATTTTGATGAAATATTTTCTCTTGTTGCTAAAATGACTTCAATCAGAACTATTCTAAGTCTAGTAGCTGCTGAAGATTTACATCTTGAGTAGTTAGACGTAAAGACAACCTTTCTCCATGGAGATTTGGAGGAAGAAATATATATGCAGCAACCACAAGGATATGAGGTAAAAGGGAACGAGAAACTAGTATGTAGGTTGAATAAGAGCTTGTATGGCTTAAAACAGGCTCCAAGGCAGTGGTATCTAAAATTTGACAGGTTTATGTTTGAACAAGGTTATACTAGATGTCACTCTAATCATTGTGTTTATCTCAAAAGGAAAAATGATGGCAACTATATTATATTGTTATTGTATGTAGATGACATGCTTGTTTCAAGTTCTAACATGCAGGAAATAAATGTGCTCAAAAGCAAATTGGCAAACTCATTTGCAATGAAGGATTTGGATGTTGCAAAACAAATCCTTGGTATGAGAATAACTAGAGACAGGAAGAATTGCAAATTAACATTGTCTCAAAGTGAGTATATAGAAAAGGTGTTGAAAAGGTTTAATATGCAAAATGCAAAACCAATTAGTATACCTTTAGCTAGCCATTTCAAATTAAGTAAGGAGGCGTCTCCCAAGACTCAGGAAGAAATGGCTCATATGTCTAAAGTTCCATATGCATCAGCAGTTGGAAGATGTATGCAATGGTTTGCACAAGGCCTGATATTGCACATGCAGTGGGAGTTGTAAGCAGGTACAAGAACAATCCAGGAAAGGAACATTGGATGGCAGTGAAATGGATTCTCAGATATTTGAAAGGTACCACAAATCAAGCATTATGCTTTGGTGGTTCAAACATTTCGCTACAGGGATATGTTGATGCAGATATGCCAGGTGACAGAGATAACAGGAGGAGCACTACAGGATATGTATTTACTGTTGGAGGAACACAGTTGGGTTTCAAAAATCCAAGTGTTGTTGCACTTTCAACAACAGAAGTAGAGTATGTTGCTGCTACAGAGGCTAGTAAAGAAATGATTTGGTTACAAAGGTTTATGGGTGAATTAGGTAAGGAGCATGATAGTGCCATTCATCTTGCAAAGAACTCAGCATTTCATTGTAGGACTAAACACATACAGCTCAAGTACCATTTCATACGATCAGTGTTGGAAGATGGAGAGTTGAAGCTGGAAAAGATACACACTAGCCAAAACCCTGCAGATATGCTAACAAAAGTTGTAACCAGGGAGAAACTGAGAATATGCTCAGTTTCAGTTGGTCTTCAAGGATGACGATGAAGATGAGAAACAGCCAGGTCCAAAGAGGAGTCATTGTACAGCAAATGGAGCAGCGGTGGAGTTGCTACAATCAATCTCCAAGTGGGAGATTGTTGGGTGTGGAGCCTGATTATCTTCTATATTCAAAAGTACCGCCACATTGGACCCTAGTTCAAAATGGGGGCGACAACGCCGCCCATAAGATATTCGCTACAGGGGGGTCCAGGGGGGCGGCTGCGACTATTGGGAGCCCCCCCCTGGCGGGGGGGTTTGGGGGCAGCACCCCCGAAGCTAAAAACAAAAGTAAAATTTCCTTGTAAAAG
>APFE030220948.1:0-12897 GCA_000404065.3 Pinus taeda
TTACAGGAGCCTTGCGAACCCATGTATCTTCCTCTGGCTGCTTCCCCTTATCCTCTCCCGTGGTCGTACCACTTCTGAGCATCATGTTCACATTCGGCTCTTCTTCGCGTGGTTCAGATCTCATCATTTGTATATTATGATTCGGAGGAGGCTGGAATACCCCTTTTTCGTGCATCTGTGTGGTCAATGTAGGACAATCTATTGTTTCATGATCAAACTGAGAAGAATATGAATAGGATATCCTTGTCGAGTTGGTACAATCATGTGCATAGTGCCTTGGTCCTCCGCAATTGTAACAAACTAATTGTCCGCAACCCCTTCCTGGTCCCATTCCTCCTCATCCTCGTCCTCGCCCCTGAAATCCAGTGCACACCATCCCTACAGTTGGGTCAAGGGCTCACGTTTCTGTCTGCATCCTATAGGTTGGGGTCCGATCCATCATTAGCTCGTAGCTATGACAAGTGCACTCATCTTGGCCTACCGACCTACAAAAATTACAAAACAATTGCTGGGGTGTTTGTATATACTTTTGCAGCAAATGATTGTTATCTGTTGTGTGTTTCCCTCCTATCTGACAGATCACACACCATAACATGGGTGCCACGCTCGGCCTTGCCTGCGCCTTTGGCCTCAACGGCATTGGCCCTCCTCCTGCCAAGTAGTTCGTGAAGACTAGACAGTGATCCTTATCATGGCCTTGGCCTTTACATTTTATGCACCATACTTCTTCGCGCGCCTCTGGCCATGGTGCCCTATCTTGCTTCAAAATTTTCATTTCCAGGCATAGATTCTATAGTTGCACGTGGATTTGTTGAATTCCCAACCCAGGGTCTTGTATCGCGGTCTCATGTAACCTCATCTCTATTTCCAATGCTTCGACCTAGGCGGAAAGTTTCTGTTGTGACAGTGCCGTCCTCAAGTGTGGTTTCAAAGATGCTACAAACTAGGAACGATGTTGTCCGTCTGTCAACGTCATATTGGCTTCGCAGATCATACCCCTCAGCCATTGATCCAAATCCCAGGGAGTCTTGCCCAAGAGCATTGCGATTTCTTTAAACCCGATGTTTGATTGTGTTTCTGACTTTGGCTTGCCAAATTCTCTATTCAGCACGGTCTGGATCTTTTCTGTCCCTGCATTTGGGTGGTTGTTAGAGTGCTTGATATACCATGTTAATGCGCGATCCTGTAGTGCGCTCACCAGTGTAGCCTTCTTAATGTTGCCGTCAATAACACCTTGTGCTTTCCATACTATGCTTACCATGAACTAGTATTGGTCCATATTTTCATTCCCTACCCCTCTGAATACTGGTAATTTGATTGCGCTTGCCATACTAAATTGTGGAGGTGGTGGAGGGGGAGTGGGTAGATATGGAGTGGGTGGAGATGGAGGTGAGGGAGGTGAAGCGGGTGGTGGCGTGGGTGGAGGTGGTAACCACGGAATGTGCTGCCTTATCAAACAGATTATGCTTCTCAGAGAGACCTTAGCGAGCTCTTCCTCACTCTCGCAAAGGTGAAATTAAGGGACTTTTTTCTAATTCTTTACTACTTTTGTAGATATTTCCACTCCGTTTCGTCCCAAACATTAATGTATTCGCATGACCCTTTTTCACACAATAGCATCTTAATCCAAGTATATAAAGATTTAATATATTTACCTTTTGGTCCTTTGAGAAATCGTCATTCTGCTTCACTGTAGCTCATGGTCATGTCTACCGCAAACTTAGTGATAAATCCCCCTATTATCTGGTCGAGCCAATGGTCCATAGCTCGTGCAATCTTGTCCTCTGATGCTTCTAGTCTATGCACTAATTCCAGAGTCCACCCTATTGGTTTGTCGAGCCTACACCTACCTTGGTTGTTTGATAACTTCGTGATACAATCATATAGCTCAGAAGGAAAGGATGCGAAGAAAATTTCTTGGATTTCCATATACACGTAGCACTTCAACCAATTTTTCTTAGATACTTGCAGAGTTCTGTTTTCCTGTGTCGCGAACTCATGAGTCTTCTTGTCCAACCACTCTTCAATGTCCTTGTTTGTTGGGTTCCAGTGGAACAACATCAGACATCCCTTATACAGATCCCGGTCCTAGCAACAGAATCATTTGGTTACTTAGTGGGGCATGACCTAGGTTCATAAGTGATTTAGCCAAGCAAATACCGGTACTACTGGCCCTTTCGGCAACAGTGCACGGAGTGCGGACTGAGGTCTCACCCGAAGTAGTAGGGGAGGGTGCTAGAACCAGGTTTCCACACCTTGGGGATGTCTGATATGAGGTGATTGGCTTGCGGTCCAACCTTCGCATTTACTGGGCTACACGCACCGACGGGCTCCCTACGCCTTGCATTACTGTCTTCACGCTGTTCTAGTCGCAACGCGATTTGAACTATTTACCCAATTCTTCCTTAATTAGTCTCAGTTAGCTGATTACTTAGAATGTTTTTATATATAAGCATTCGTACAAGTATTCATCAATTGTGTGCAGTAAATAACATAATAAAAGCAAAGCATAACATCAAAATACAGATCCAAGAACAGATGCATAGAGTAAACTTCTTTTTATTAAATTGCAATTCCAATAACAGACCCAACTCCACCCTGCACACTCAGCTACAGGGGTCCATGCACTCAGCTGCAGACTCAACTAGGTCTTTGCGCACTCAATTGCAGAGCCTCCTACTACTACTATGACCCAATACACTTCAGACCCAACTCTTATTCTCTAACCATGCCTTCACATTTTCTATCTATTACTCCTTCCCTTTACACTTAGAGCCTTGCTCTATTTATACAATCCCATGGTCCGCGGACCATGGGTAGGCCGACACATCTTTACATTAAATTACAATTCTTAGGGCAGACAACCCTATGACTCATCCTAGACTTTCGTGTTCCGCGCCCGTACTTCGCAAAGTTCTACACCATCTTTGACCAAAACTTGGGCTTTGAGCCCCAAAACTTGCTGCCGGGGATCCCATGCCCAACAGTTCAGTTGGAACCATCTTGTAATTTCATATAATGGATCAGTCACCACCTAATGCTTTCAATGATAATATATATATATAATATATATATATATATATATATAATATATATATTATATATATATAATATATATATATATATATATATATATAATATATAATATATATATATATAATATATATATATATATATAATATATATATATATAAACCTCATATATTGCACTGTTTGAGAAATTTCAGACCAAAAAAATTCTTGTGACCATAAGCATTTAGGCTATTGGTCAAATAAGCTAAGGCTTAACGACCTCTATCAAACACAAATATGAACTTCATTGTGAATTTCTTCTTGGCCTCATCTACTAGGAGATTAGTTTAACATTCTATGGTCATTTTTAATGCGTTGACATGTATTAACAATGATTATGAGTGAAATTTCTATTATGAATTGAAATTTCAGGTTCATATTTGAGTTAGAAAATTGTGCAAACCACTAAAGGAGGATGCTTTTAGGCCTGTAGTGCATCACTATGATGACCCCAAGTTTTGATTACAACTATTTGTCCCAGAGGTAAAACAATTAGTTTTCAAGTAATCCATCTCTAAGATCTTTGTTTTTTTTCATGTTTTAATCATATATTGGATTTTAATGAGCATTTGGTTTTCTAAATCCCTATTCATATGGTTGTTTTTATGTCACTTTATTTTATTTTGTATAGTTAATTTTAGGTCACTTTTTTTTTTCCATTTTAGTTCACTCTCTTTTGTTTCCAAGGTTATCTTTTTTTTTTTTTAAATCGTTAAGTTTTTTTTCCTGTGAAGATTTGAAGTTTGTTTTTGTTTTGTTTTTTAAATTATTATATTTGATTCAAATATATAGTTAGTTGAGTATCATATTGAACATGACATCCATTCTTAATCAATGAACGTAGTTGACGAAATTTTGATGGAATAAATTGTGAACATCGTGTCTAATAGAATTTACGTAGGTTTACCTTTGTCTGAGCTTTAACTGGAATATATTTTGAACATTTTCCCACCTTTCTTTTGTGTGGTACTTTTATCACTTTCATTTTCACTTTTATTCAAAGTCTTGCGGGCTTCCTTTTAGTCCATTTCAAAGAAACCTATTGTTAAAAATATGACAACAATTAATGTAAATGATACAATTATCTAGGAAAATCTATTTTACTGTTCAGTCAGTTTTAAAATGAAAGGAAGTTATGGAACAAAATAATTCATATTAATTGGTGATTTCCCGAGAGGTTGATTGTAACTTGGAGAATAATTTTTTAGAAATAATATTTCCAATCCCTTTCCCTGTGGAGGTTTCCTTGACACAATGTCATGGTTTTACCACCTAACTCCTTGTGTTAATTTGTGTGATTCAGTTTCCTAAGTTTGTCTTGCATTTCATTTTTATCATTTATTTTTAACCAACTAATTACCAATAATTTGTATTAGCGTTGAGGAGAAGAAGAAGTTGAGGAAGAAAAGAAGCTGAGTGGGGTTGCATAAAAGATCCAAGGTCTATCCAAGCAGAGGTTGAAGAAGATCCCGAGGCCCACAAGGAAACACCATCACCGTTTTTTATCTAGAAGCCATCGTCTTCTTGTCTACCATCGTGCCATTAGAAAGTCAGAGTCATGGTAGCAAGCAAGTTTGTGGATAAAATTGGAAACTCTGTATATGACCAAATATTTAACCAACATATTTATTTGAAGAGGCAACTGTATAGCCTTCGGATGAAGGAGGGTACTAAAATTGCTGAACATTTAAATGGATTTAATACATTTATTTTCTAGTTGTCAGATATGAATGTCTAATTTGAAGAAGAAGAAAAGGCTATTACCTAGTTAAGTTCCTTTCCCGAGTCTTCAGATCACTTTGTGACTTCTATCAGTTTGAGCACATTGACCAAATATTTGGAATTTGATTCCATAATGGGAGCTCTCTTATCTGAAGAGGCACGAAGGAAGTCCAACATTGAAACTTCCACACTAGAAGCCATGGTAGCTAGAGGTCGTTCCAAGGAAAGAGGGGAGAAAGCAAGAAGTTCTTCCCGATAAAAATCAGAAGGCAAGAAGTGTAAAACCAAATGATGGTAATATAACAAAATAGGACACCTCAAGAAATGTTGTTGGAAAAGAAAGGAGTCTGTTGAAAACCAAAATAAGGAAGAAAATCAAGTTGAGCTAGGTATGATTGATGAAGTTTTATCTGTTGAATTAGGTATGGTAGATGAAGCTTTACCTGTTTGCAATGTCTCTCATAATTATGAAAATTGGTTTTTAGATTTTGGTGCTTCTCATCACATGAGTCCACATAAAAATTGGTTAACTTCATACAAAGTTATGAATGGTAGTTCTGTGTTTATGGGAGATAATGTATCTTGTTATACTGTTGGGATGGGAAATGTAAAAATTATTATGTATGATGATATAGTTAGAACATTGACTGATGTTAGACATGTACATGCATTGAGAAATAATTTGATTTCTTTGGCAATACCAGACTCGGAAGGTTACATGTTTACATGTCAAAATGGAGTGTTGAAATTTTCAAAGGGTGCTTTTGTTGTTATGAAGGTAGGGAATATAAAAAATCTTTATAGAATCAAAGGAAGTACTTAGTTCAGTGAGGCAATAACTATATCTAAGAAGGCAAAAGAAGATACTCGCCTATGGCATGAATGACTAGGTCACATGAGCGAGAAGGGTCTTCAGGTACTGATGAATCACAAATTGCTACCTAATTTGAAATCATTGAGGTTGGATTTTTGTAAACATTGTGTATATGGAAAACCGTGTAAACATAAATTTAAAGCTGGAAGTCATAATTGTAAAGGAATTTTGTACTATATTCATTCTGATATTTGGGGACCATCTCCTACTGTATCTTATGGAGGAGAATTATAGTTAACATTTATTGATTATTTCTCCAGGAAAGTCTGGGTCTATATGTTGAAAAGAAAAGATGATGTATTTCATTTTTTTTAAACAATTTAAAGCTATGGTGTAAAATAAAATAGACAAATCAATTAAATATTTAAGAACTAATAATGGCGGTGAATTTAGTTCCTTAGAATTTGAATAATACTACAAGGATGAAGGAATTGTTAGACATAAAACTGCTATTTATACTCAACAAAATGGAGTTATTGAATGTATGAATCAAACTCTTATGTAAAGACATAGAAGCATGATCAACAATGCTACCCTACAAAAGGAGTTATGGGTAGATGAAGTATCTACTTCTTATTATTTGGTAAATAGATCACCTTTGGTTTCCATTAATTGTAAAATTCCTAAAGAAGTTTGGTTGGGCTAGTCTTCTGATTATTTACATTTAAGAATTTTTGGTTGTGATGCCTATGCTCTCATTCCAAAGAATCAACGTTCAAAGTTAGACCCAAAAGAAAAATATTATGTCTTTTTTGGGTATGGCTATGTGGTGAAAGGATATAGGTTGTGGGATCCTTCTTCACGGAAAATAGTCATTAGTAGAGATGTAACATTTGATGAATCCTCTCTTCTAAATTTAGATGTTATAAAAGCTGAATAGGAATAGGTATTTCCAAATACACAAATTCAGTTGGAGGCTAAACCATTTTCGCAAAGTCAAAAGGAAGGAGAGACTTCTGAAGAAAAAGGTGAAGGATATGCAAAGGAAATTGTAGAAGTTCAGGAACCAGTTCAACAACTGGTCACTCTAAGGAGGTCTACAAGGGAGAGAAGAACACCTAAAAGGTATGAAGATTCTGCTTCAACTATTGCATTGATTACCGAAGATGGGGAACCTTCTTGTTATTAGGAAGAAGTGGATGATGTACATAGCGAAAAATGGAAAAGAGCTATGAATGAAGAAATGGATTCCTTAGCCCAGAACAAAACTTGGGATCTTGTAGAACTTTCTGAAGGGAGAACTATTGTTGGATGCACATGGATCTTCAAATTGAAGCGAAATTTTGATAGTAGTAGCAAAAGGTATAAGGCAAGGTTGGTAGCAAAAGGGTATTCTTAGGTTGAAGGTATTGACTTTCATGATACTTTTTCACCAGTCGTAAAACCTATTTCTATTCGAACTGTGTTAGCACTAATTGCATTACTTGATCTTGAGGTACATCAGTTAGATGTTAAACCAAAATTTCTTCATGGAGATTTGGATGAATATATTTATATGGAACAACCAGAAGGTTTTGTACAATGTTGCAACAAAGGATTAGTTTACAAGCTTAGGAAATCATCGTATGGATTGAGGCAGACTCCCAGGAAATGGTACAAGAAGTTTGACTTCTTCATGGCTGTAGGTTTTAACCCCGTACAGAAATTACCTGCATACGAATTCTAAATCATAGGAAAAATAAAAATGCGATAGCATAACACATAAAACACATATACACAGAGATTTCCCACTGGATCCCAAAACCGGGACTACAGCTGTGATTTTTCATTATGTTCCTTCAATGTTACAATACATATTTATACATGCTGAAGCATCCAATACCATGGACTGAAAACCATCACGTCCAAAACCATGGACCGAAAACCATAGGTAGGTTCGCCCAACCTAATATAGGGTCCAAATGTTTTTTTCCCGGGGCGCTGGCCCAGAGCCCGTAGAGGGGGGCTACCCGCCCCCCTCAAACCCCCCAGACAGGGGGGGCTATCACCGCCCCTGTGACCCCCCCGTTGCGCAATTGGCACAACGAAGGGGGGGCTCCGTCCCACCTCTAACCCCCTGGTTCACTACGTAGGTTAGTCGTGGAAAGAATATAACACAACCCAACAATGGCGAGCTAGAACTTTACTAGAAGCAAGTATGATCATTATATGTACTTTAAAAGTTTCAATGGCATATTCATTATCTTGGTCTTGTATGTTGATGATATGCTTATTGTAAGCAAAAGCATGGAAGATATCAATAGGTTAAAGGCTCAGCTTTCTAGGACGTTTGATATGAAGGATCTTGGAGCGGAAAAACATATCTTCCACATGGAGATACTCAGAGACAAAAAAAATGGAAAGCGTCGGTTATCACAACAGAAGTATGTGGAGAAAGTACTTGAAAAGTTTGGTATGAACAATGTGAAACTTGTCAATGTTCCATTAACTTCCAATTTTAAGCTTTCCTTGGTTTTGAGTCCTAGAACTGATGAAGAAAATAAATATATGTCTCATGTACCATATGAAAATGCGGTAGGAAAATTAATGTATGTGGTGGTATCTACAAGACCTGACATTACACATGTAGTTGGAGTTATCACCAGGTTCATGCAAAATCTAGGAGAAGAACATTGGTGAGCAATGAAATGGGTGCTTCGATATTCCAGAGGCACATGTGACCATTATATCATATTTAATGGTAGTGAAGGATCAATATGAAAATGTGGATGTTGGTTATGCAAGTGATTTGGACAAGGGCCGATCTACTACAAGATATGTCTTTACTCTTGCAGGTGGAGCAATTAGTTGAATGTTAAAGCTTCAAGAAATAATTTCTTTTTCCACTACTAAAGTAGAATATATAGCTACTTTAGATGCTAGTAAAGAGTCAATCTGGTTGAAGGGTCTACTTGATAAGCTTAGAAGGATGTAGGAGAAAGTGAATGTTTTCTGTGACAGACAAAGTGCTACTCATTTGGCCACAAATCTAGTTTATTGCAACTAGACTAAGCACATTGATTTAAGGTACCATTTTTTGAGACATATGATCAATGGCAGAAAAGTTGCTCTTAAGAAGATCCATACACAGGAGAATCATGCAAACACATTCACGAAGCCAGTTTTTGTAGAGAAGCTGCGATGGTGTTTAGCTTCTCTTAGATTGAAGAAGAGATGATGAATAAGCACGGTCAAGGGATTAGGAATTTTTTTATCAAGGTGGATATTATTAAAAAGATGACAAAAATTAATGTAAATTAAACAATTATCTGGGTAAATCTATTTTACCGTTCAATCAATTGTTTAACGAAAGGAAGTTATGTAACGACATAACTCATATTAATTGGTGATTGCCCAAGAAGCTGATTGTAACTTGGAGAATCATTTCTGAGTAATAATATTTCCAATCCCTTGCCTCGTGTAGGTCTCCTTGACACCCCATCAAAGTTTTACCACGTAAATCCTTGTGTTAATTTGTGTGATCCAATTTCCTAAGTTTTTCCTGCATTTATTTCTTATTTCATTTATTTTTAACTAGATATAATTAACAACACTTATGCATGGAGTGAAAAGCATTATGCTTAGGTGTTATGATCACATTTTTGGGAAGGCTTTCCACATCCAATTGTTGTTTCTTATATTTTTTCCTTAAATATATTGAGAAATATCTACCCAACCACAAAATGTAGTAAAATAAAAGATGAATCGTTATAATAGGAAAACCCATTTCGATATTTCCAACATTTTGATTTTTGGGGTTTACTTTGGTTTTCATTTGGAAAAAAATATAATTAGTTTGGATGTAAATGATACTGGGTTAATAAATTATTTCAATTTTAATTGATTTTAGTTTTTCTATCCTTACAAGTTTATAATGGAATATAATTCATAATCACATTATCATATTAATGACAAGTATGTAGTCATATATTCATTTTTTATTCACTTCCAAACTCAAGAAAGTGATGTAAAATTGGGTCCTTACATCACTATTCTCGAGTTATTAATAGTTGGACTAGCCTTCCCAAAAGGAATGGGTTGAATTATCAATCCCATTAGGCATCACTCCACCTATGTTTTCTTGATATGACAACTGACATGTGGCATAAAATTCCTAAATTTGATATTAAAAATTTGATGGATCGGATCCCACATGATAGGCCACTTATATGGAAGATAGCATGACATCATTAATGGCTTGATGAAACTACTAACAAGTGTCTTATATTTGGATTCCAAACATGAGCAATGGTGGTAATAGCATAAAAAATTATGTGGGTTATATTGCTCAGACATAATTTGTTTTAGACCTCTATGAATGCTTTCAAATAGATATTTTTTATGTAGAAGTATAAGTTCAAAGAAGAAAAATATGATATTTCTCCCTTAAAGTTGTGGAGATCGTGGGTTTGACTCTCTTAATCTCCTCTAGGTTAGGCTCTAAGATCAGGGTATCATTAATGGTGATGAGCCCAAGAAATGACTAATTATATGCACTCATTTAGCCTCCTAATTCGACTTAATCCACCATTCTCATTAGTTTATTGCATGTTTTTGATTATATTTATGCTAATAGAGTGAATTGGGTTAGTCATTATGCCAAAAAGTCTAATGTGTGCTTTATGCAGTTTTTTGGTCAATTTTGAGACAAAAATCAAAGGTTTAATGAGCACTTGACAGCCAAATTCGTGGAAGAACAAGGGAGAGGATTTGTACGAAGGTGTCCCGTTCATTTATGAGCCCTTACCTCGAATTCTCCATCAAAAACTTGGAGCACAAGGGGCAGCCAAGCAAGTCAAGTAGGACTACTGTTAACTGCAAGTTTTGGTAGCCGAGTCCCTAATGTTTAGGAGGACTGTTGGGGTCCTCAATTTGTATAAATAAGAAGGCTTAGGGCCTCATTTCAGTTAGTTCGATTTTAGTCAGGTGTTAGTCAGTTTTTAGGCAGGAGTTAGTCAGATGTTAGTTAGATTTTAGCCAATAGGTTAGCTCTGCATTTCAACAGATTTTCAAGCTTTTTCTTGTAGAAAATTTTTGGGATGTAACTATTCTTTTGATCAGTAAAGATGAATCCAGCTTTGCACCAGCTTTAATCTTTCTTAGGAGGCTGTAGCTCTTGGGGTTGGGCCCAACCCAAGTGCCTAGTACCTCCTTTGTGTACTTTTATGTGTCTTTGCTGCATTCTTAGAATAAAATATGTTATTTAGGTTAAAATATTGTTTTGTTACTTAGGTTGCTTTTGATGATTGAAATAGCTTTTCATGCTTCAGGTTGATTTGATAGATTGGTAAAGGAAAAGACCTACAAAAAGGCCACCAAGCAATCCTTGATCTCATCTCTCCCTCCTTGGGACCATGAGTTGAGACCAAGGCATACTTGCTGCCACAAAAACATTGTTTTGCTTTTCAATGCAATTGCAAGTGTTGGATTTTTAGATGGAAAAGTTGATACCAGTTATGCTTGCATGTTTAGGATTTGTTCTTTCTTGGTTTCCATAGTTGTTTTACATTATTTGCTGCCAATAAAGTTTTGTTAATCATTCTTATGGTTTCTAGGTCGAATTAGGTCAAAATAGCTAGATCTTTGGTTTTCTTAGTCTCTGTTGATTAGTTTTGGAAAATAATGTGCAAAACACCTATGATACCTCCCTTCCTACTCTTCCTCCATCAATACAACCTGCTTCATCCCCTAACTTAAATTCTTGCCCTTCATTTGCCACATTTTTCCAATTTTACCTAATTCCCATATCTTTGTGCAACCTTGCTCCCTCCATCCTTGAACCAAATCTGATCACCTTAACCACTCCTCATCTTCATTCACCAAGTCCTGGACCTCCTCACATCCTTATCCAACCTACATTTCCACTTTCCCACCGTTTTTCCTCCATCAACCCTCCAAAATCCTCTTTTCGGAAGATCCTGTAGAAGCTATAGAACATCCTGTAGAAGCTACAATACATCTTGTAGAACCCCTGCAGACTTCCTATAGAAGCTCACGAAAGTGGTTTCTTGAGATCTGATGACTGTGAAACTCTCTAGAAGGGTGCTAGGGACCCCTTAGGCCCTCTTCTCACCTTCCCAACCTCCTGCAAGCATTTCCTTTCGCCGAACAACCTCTGCGCAGAAAAAATAGTTAAAGCACATGCATAATAATTCTAACTTACTCAAAAATACAAAAAGATGTTTTTTCTAGATTTTACTGTAGAAGTAGCTTAGACACATGCAATCTATCTTCCCAGGAGTCAATGGCATCCATTTCTGTAACTTTCATCCTTTTTCTTGCATCAAGTAGGGTTAGTCACTAAAGCTAGGGTTTGCTAGGGTTTGCATTTTCCTTTCAGCTTTTAGTTTCTTTCTGCAAGTAGATTAGCCTCCTTTGAGTTAGCTTTCATCCATCACAGTTAAAAGCTTCTTCTAAGAGCTCATAGAAGTTGGCTTAAGCTCCTAGCGGACTTGTGCCAGCTGATCAAGTGACAGCCACGGCAAGAGTTAGTACTTGTGCATATAGCACCGTCGCTTCCAAGTTTGTTACGAACTATCGGGTTGATAAAAGTAAAGAAGGGAGTCCCAAGAGTTGCAACATTATTGCTGCAATACTGGAGCCCACCAAATGGGTCATGGGTAAATACTCAGAGGGTTTTCTGTGAGAGTTTCCTTTGGAAAATAATAATAATAATAATAATAATAATAATAATAATAATAATTTGAATTACACGTACACATTGTGACTAGTGGATGTGATATGAGGTTGATTGCATCCAATACTACTATTACCATGAAGTGTACTATGCCCAAGGTGAACACATGTAAGTCATGATTTGAGCCAAGAACCTTACTGAGTCGAGAGGTGCATTCTATAGCCCAATATAACCCCCATGTGTAAGTATGTCACATCCTCAAAAAATAATAAAAATAATTTTCGCTAATGTCCCAATCTTAAATTATATATAATTTCTTAATTTTATTAATGGACTAATACTAATTATTAAAATATAAATATGTATTTGAATTGATAGTAAATTATCTCATGCTTTTAATAGTTCCTTTATCATATATGTGAATTTGAATTTTAAATTTTAAACATTTTTACTCTTTACTAAAGCCAATGTCATTTATTAAATCAAAGGAAAAAGGTTAATTCAATAAAAAGAATGAAAATCCTGCTCCAAAATATTTTAATATTTCTTTTAACTAAAGATTTGTAAAATGAATCTTTAAAAGGAAAACCATATTGTAGGGATATATTAAAAT
>APFE030220948.1:25348-51952 GCA_000404065.3 Pinus taeda
TTATTATTTTATTGGGTAGTTAAGGTAAACTTGAGTCGATAAAGTTATTGACCATTTTTGAGCTCTAGGTTTATGAGAACCAGTGGTATTCATGTGGAATATAGTCTATTTAAAGAGGGAAATTAAACCAACCTAGATTCATGTCACTTTAGATCCATCAAGCACCAAGAGGGATCAAATACCTTTTGCACTCAAAAAAGAGGTTTTCTTCTTGAGAGGTATTTGATCCATCTCGATGCTTGATAAATCTAGAGTAACATGGGTCTAGGCTAGTTTTAGCAATGTGAAACGTATTAAGAAGTAAGTGCTTTGATGTTTATTATGGATTGATGCATATATTCTAGAATATTCTTAATATTCTAGACTATTCATAGTAATATTGACAAACCAGGCATTGATATCTTCAAATTATTTATGTCCTTTTAATTAAATTGATTAATTCAAAAAAGATCATATGAACAAGTGTCATATGAAGTGAGTTATAATTTTTTGGGCATATCGTCTTGATAAGCCATAGTATTAGCCCATGATATTATAACTTATTTATAGATTAAGAATCTTATTGATAAAGTGGGGGTGAATCTCCATTGTTAAGATTTTTTTTTTTTTCCTTTTTAAATTTATTATATGTATAACTTAAATTATTAATTTCTTCTAAATAACAATAATAATAATAAGGATGGAAGGCAAGAGCGGGAGGAGTTATCTATTGACTTGATGAAGAAATGAAGTTACAATATGCATGGGGATTTGAGAGCACTACTAATAATGAGGACGAATTCTTAGTATTGTGGCTAGGGCCAGGGTTAGATATTTCAAGGAAAATTTGGCAACTAATGGTAATGGAGATTCTATGGTAGTCATTCAATAGGTTAGGTCTTTAATCTTAAAAAGAACCTCAACTAGATTAAATCTCTGAATACAATTGGTAAAATTTGAGACAATTGAGTTTTTTACCATATTAAGAGACATCTAAACACTGAGGTGCAAGCCTTAGAAAATAAGGGAGTTACTTTAGATGAAAGGATATTGGTTAAGGATGAATGCATTGGTGTATATACCCCTTTACCATGAAAATTACAATCAATCTTCAGAGAGCCAAAATATTGATTGAATTAAGAGGCAATTGAGGAAGAATTAAGAGGAACGTGGTATGATGTTCTGACGTCATCTCACCCTCATGCTTTGTGAAGAATCAACATTATCCCATAATAATTTGGTGGCTATATACTTCTATTAGAATTTGGATCCAGGTAAACACGTGGTATGAACATCTAGTAGCAAGAGCATCTGGGACATATGGAGGATAGGCCATACCTTTAATAAATGTAGGAAGGGGTTGTGTCATGTTGTTATCACAAACAAGAAAATTCAATCACGCTCTAGGTGAAATGTCTTAATGGAGAAGGGAAAGATTGCAATGGTTTTAGCCCATAAATCAAATGTTTGGCCAGTTAAAGGTATAATGCAGGTGTGTGCATTGAATTTGGCGAGTAGATCTATGGCTCACTCGGGGAAGGTTTTCCTGGTTATAAGGCATGAAAAATCACCACTTTCCCATCCACAGTGCGAATTTTGACAATGAAGCTCATAGTGGGTAGAAAACCTAGTTGCATGGTTGACGTCATGGAGATGCTATCTATTTTGGAGAAGGATGAATTAAGTCTCCTGGATTATTTTGGAGAAGGATGAATTCAATCTCCTAGATTATCTCACGGTAACGATGGAGCACATTTTGTCACTATTAAATAGGCAGGGATAAATGGGGGATGTGGAAGTAAAGGGGGATGTCAAATCTCCCGAACCAAAAGAATGGCTTACTTCAGACTAGAACTGACTAGCTTCAATTACACATTGAATTACTTGACCTCCGTCGTGGAAGATTAGAATCCTTGGGTGGAAAAGGAGTAGAAAAGAACATCTTGGGAGAGAAAAGAAGAGAGGTCTTGAACTCCATCGTGGAAGATTAGAATCCTTGGGTGGAAAAGGAGTAGAAAAGACCATCTTGGAGAAAAGAAGAGAGGCAATGGAGGCCTGCTAGTTAGCAACCTCAGAGTGACTAAAAAATGATGTGTTGGAAGACGTGATCGAGGCCTAGTTCCAAGACAACCACTTTAAGGAGTACAAAAGACCATCTTGGGAGAGAAAGGAAGAGAGGCAATGGAGGCATGCAAGTTAGTAACCTCAGAGTGATTGAAAAATGATGTTGTGTTGAAAGACGTGATCGAGGCCCAGTTTCAAGACAACCACTTTAAGGAGTAGAAAATACCATCTTGGGAGAGAAAAGAAGAGAGGTGATGGAGGCATGCTAGTTAGCAACCTCAGAGTGATTGAAAAATGATGTTGTGTTGAAAGACATGATCGAGGCCGAGTTAGCAACCTCATAGTGACTGAAAAATGATGTTGTGTTGAAAGACATGAACGAGGCCCAGTTCTAAGACAAGGAAAGTGGATAGGGAAAATGTTGAAGCCAATCCTGAATTCATAGAGGTCAATGTAAGCTAATTCACTTTTAGTTTTAAATTATGCATTACAAATATGTATTAATTCTAGGAGTTTTTTAGAAGTGTAGTAGGAAAAATAGTCTTTTTTAGACATCTCTTAGATTAGTAGTTGGGGATCCAATTATAGATGTAAAAGGTTTTGGCCTTGATACCAACTTCATATAAATATAAAAACTTAGCAGTTTCATATAAAAAATAAATAAATAATAAAAATAAGAATAATGAGGATTTAAAATAAAGTTATAATCATCATTATGAAATAAGTATTTTGATGCCTATTATGAATCAATGCCTCTAGATATTTATGCCGTAAGGTGTTCTCCTTTGAGAACAACTCCCCTAGCTACCACTATGTATGAGTTTGCACCATTGGATGGGATGTTAGATGATTGAAGATGTTTAGGCCATCGGATTAATAATTAATAGTTAAGAGAAAACTAATAGTTAGGTTGCCTAAAGTAATAAAAAGTTAATCAAACAACTGCTTCTTGCTGAACGATTTCTTGATGACTTAAGGTTGAGGCTTATTCCCCTGTTGGTTCTCCATAATAGGTTTTCTCTTGCAGGGATTTGTCTATTTGTTCATAAGTCCTTCCAAAACTAGAGTTCTTGCACTAAATTTTCCATTCAAGTTTGGTCACTATACCAACATAGATTCATCTTAAGTAGGATCTAACCAGAGGGATCAAATTTCTTGAACCCTAAATAGAGTATATATAGGGCCAAATAAACGTTTTAACCATAAAAATTTAATTTTTCATTCATAATATATACATAGTTTTTTTAAAATGATATATAATATATACCCAATTGACATTGAAATATTTTACATAACATGTACATCTAGACATTTTATGAGGCACATTAAAATGGTCTTTTATTATTAACATATTTTTAAGTATATGTCAATATTATTTCGTATTATAATATTTTATCAATAACCAAATAATGAGAATTAAACATCTTAGTATACATAGTTTTTTTAAAAAGATATATAATATATACCCAATTGACATTAAAATATTTTACATAACATGTATTTTATGAGGCAAATTAAAATGGTTTTTTATTATTAACATATTTTTAAGCATAGGTCAATATTATTTCGTATTATAATATTCTATCAATAACCAAATTATAAGAATTAATCATCTTACTCACACATTTTTTTTTTTATTTCTAATTACTTTACAACATATTCATTTTTTTATTATTATAGTCAACATTATTTTTTTATTTAGAGTTAATTTTTTGAGTTTTATTTTTATTTTAAAGGGAAACAGATAACGAACAAACTTACACATTCCCTCACACTGCGCTATGGAATAAGTCTCTCTGATAATTACTTTTTCACTGTATTACTTTTTCATTTTAATTAAATTTTCCATTTAAATTTAATCACTCAATTACTTTTTTATTTTAATTAAATTTTCCATTTAAGTTACTATATTAATTTTTAAGATTTTAATTAACTGAATTTTTAAGATTTTAATTCCGGAGAGTTTCTTACCATCAACATTAACATTAAATTGTTAATATCTGAGTGGCCCAAAATGAAAAACTTTTCCCAAAATGAATGCTGCCGTGAGATTCCGGAATAAGGGAAATCCCTGTATTGAATGAAAGGTACATCGCCAGTGTTGGTTAGGTAGGTATAAAAACAGATTATGGGCAATACAAATGATATACCGTTGTGGAAACTAAAGTTGGGGAAATATGTAAATTGAATTTTGGGAAATTGGAAATGTGATGAAATCATGCTTGTAAATATTTTTTTTTTTAATTAATAAGAAGTTAGTTTTCTCTTAAAAAGGAAAATTTTTGTTGTGTAAATTTGGTTAGCAGATTGGACTCCACGGGAGAGGATTGGTTAAAGTAATGAACAATGTGGGGGTAAATGTGGAGGTAAATTTGATTCGGGAAAAAATGAAAGTTGTTAGATTTAAACGAGTAGGTTTACACCTAAATCAAGGCAGAGCTGTTTTGAAACATTAAGATAATAATCTATTTAAATCAAGGCATAGCTGTTTTAGACCTAAATCAAAGCAGAGCTGTTTTGAAACAATAAGATAATAATATATTGATTTACTGTATAAGTGATTTTTCTCCAATTAGAGTTTTCTAAAATAAAATATGCGTTTATAGGTTCAGCTTGTATTATTATTATTTTTTTGTTGTATGGGGTAGCTCGTAGCCGAATATGGAGAGAGATATTGTAATGGCTTTAATATTATATAAAAATTTAACAATAATAATAATTCAATTTAGTTTATTAATTAATTAATTTCATAGTTGAATTTCATTTGTAGATTAGTATTGTTTATATATATATTATATATATATATATATTATATATTATTTGGGAAAATTATATAATATATATATTTATTTATGTAATGACTCTGGGAAAATTTATATAAATTATTTTTTATTATTGTTACCCAGATATGGGGTAAAACATGAACAATAATTATTTTTACTTTTAAAATTATGTCATTATAAATGTTTTAATTTATAATTGGAAGTGGATTGAAAAATGAAAGATAATAATTATTCTTTGGGGAATTGTTTTCTTTTCTGGTGATGTAAAGGAAAACGGTTGCCAAGAAAACCCTAAGTGCTTTCCTTCTTTCCATAGTGAAAAGGAAAGGAAAAGGAAAGACCGCGCTGTTAGAGGAACAGATGTGAAAAAGGAAAGGGAATAAAAAACAAAGGAAACATGCTAAGTCTCGTAAGGACCAGATAGCATGAGCATTGAGGTGCATTTAAATTTGCTGAAGGTAGTAGCCTGGCAAAGAAGCTTGGGGGGAGACTCGATGTTTCAGACGGTCTCGTGGTCGGGAGGAAAGACAAACTGAAAACTAGTTTTCCGCAGAAGAGGAAAATTGTGCAAATAATAGTACAGGTAAGTATGCTGTTCTGTTATTAAATATATTGTAGAGTACCTCAGTTGAGGGTTCGATAAATTGGTAAGCTTGTGTTTTCTTTAAAAAAGAAAGAAAGAAATACTTCCCTGTAATTAAATGGGTCATGTAAACAATTAGAATAGATGGTACCTAGGGTTAAGTAGCTGCAGGCGTCATGAGAAAACACTGCAGCCTCCTAAGCCAAAGTAGCAGATTAGTCAGAGGGTTTGTATGGAGAAGAAAAAGGAAATGAAATTACCCTTGGTCTGTATAATTAATACACTGGAAATACCAGTAAATAGGTAAAGGATAGATGTTCTTTTTAATCATATAGAGAACTAGATACCAAATTGCAATTAAGTACAGTAAAACCCTGTTGGTAAAATCAATAGAGAAAGAGTCAACTGAATACGATCCACATCAGAGTTAATCATTTCGCATTTCAAGTCGAACAAATAGCAAAAAGGAAATTGCAACACAGTACGAGTAACATCATTTAATCAAAACAAGAACCGTTAGAGAATGTCGTGGCCATAAGATAACAAGTTCAATATCAAGTAATCCTCATTATAACATTCGCATACATGAGACTCTAAGTTATATAGGAGAAACCGATACAGAAAGAGTATTAAATGACACTCTACAGTTATAGTCGCAGCGTATGGTTCACGCCATCTGTGTAAGCGTAGTAGAGTATTAAAGTACGAAGACATTAACCAATCCTATACTGATTAAATTAACTCATAAACAGAACAGTACATAGCAATAATATGCGCAAATATATTACACAAATTTGTCTACATGCATAACGAAGCATTGGCGGAAAACAAATGAAAAATACTCTTGAACAAGTAGTGACTTGATTCCAAATAAAACAAGGGAAAAACAACAAGACCCATTAACTGTATTGCGCACAACATGCGAAATACATCCTTAAACATAGTTCAAAGTATGTTGTAACCAGAGCGTATTGTGGAGTAACAGAGACCATGCATACATTGAATCATTACTCTTATATAACCAAGAACTCATATGGAACGGAGTTCGCATAGCATAAACAGTACAGTATTACAATTAACCATCCGGAACTGGAAGTGTTCCTTTAAAGACAATGACAATAAAACCACTAAAAGGGTCATGAAGTTCGATGCCTCATGGAACGACATTCGACAGTTTCCCTTCTCCTAAGAAAGGATATGTCAGTGAACCAATTCTTCAACAAAAAGCTCAATGGAGCGACCTGTCAATAAGAGAAAAAGAATGTAACCATAGGAGCCGACAACAACCTCTAATTTATACCATTAAACAGGGGTATTGAGATGTCCATACCCGGAACGTGGATTGAATACTGGTAGACTGTTGGTAATCCTTTCTCCGCGACATGGATTCGCCAAGCCTGTAATACACATTCAGAGAAGTAAAAAAAATTAGGAGTGATTCATCCCTAGACTGACGGCTCACTGAAATGGAAGAAACCAAAAGAGAATAATAATAATAATACGAACGCGTAGATATACCTGGTCTCCAGTTATTGAGAAGGAATGTGCAGAGGAACACTGTATCCTTCACATTGACGGCGTTCGGCCTCACCTCCAGTTCACAAGAAAAACTCATACAATAACGATGGTGTAACTTGCGAGCAGGGGAAATCCCTCTCTGGAACTATCCGCGCAACAAATGAAAGCCTTAAGCCCTAGAAAGATCCAAATGAAGTTCTCACTTTAACTCCTGGCCGTCCGATGGAGAAAGGACTGATCACCATTGTTGATCAGTCTGGAATCCCGAGACACCAGTACTATGTCTGTGGGTATTAATGTCAACATCTATCTGCCAAGTGAAAACCGGGACGGAAAGGGAAACATTCCTCGAGGAGAGCCAACTGTTCAATGTTCGGCTAATCAACCATTAATGAGAATGGAAACGAAATCCTGTCACACTGCCAACGCAACCATGCGTACACAGGAAAATCCATACATTAATCAGTGTCGAGATGTGTAGTGGGTGAGACCACGTGCCAGCATAGGTAAGGCAGGTTGACGGGATGATGCATTATTAATTTTATAAAAGAACTATAAGGGTGGTGACGTGAAACCCATTGAACCTTTGAACCGATGTAATATGTCATATATTTATATGCATATAATAATTTTTTTTATTACGTTGTTACCATATAGTAAATTTTGAATGGGGTTTGTGACATGTGGTATCAGAGCCCAGTTACAAAACTGAGGCCTTTGGGCAAAATAGAGGTGGCATATAGAGATGCCATCTATAATAAATATGTTACTTGTACAGATACTGTTTAGTACACTAACATCCTCTTATTTTGTCATTAAAATTTTATGAACTAGTACAGGATTAGGAATTCAAAGAATCTCAACATGAGGAGGGCAGACAGTACATCTCGCAGATATGCGATGGGACAAGGGGTACATGGACCTGAAAATAACCCTGAGTTATGGGTACAGCTGGGAGAAGAAGCCATAAATACAAACCAGGCAATTTTGGAAACAGTACAGGAGTTGAAGAATGAGATGGCTCGGTTGCGAGAGGACAACGCACGATTAACAATGGAACAAGAAATAATTTTAAAAAGTTTGTCTGACGGACAAAACCAACCACCAGTTAATCCTAGCACGGAACAACAAAGAATATCGGAAGAACAGAACCATCATGTGCCCCCAAAACAATCAGAAGAACAGGAGGAACGTTCTGATAATGCGTATGAACAACAAACCTCAAACAGGCAAAGGATGGAATTACAAGGGGAATTCCGTAAGATAAAACCACCGCACTTTGACGGGGAACAAGAAGAAGCAGCGGAAGCATGGTTGATCAAAATGAATAAGTATTTTCAATTGTACGAATACGACCATAACCTTAAGGCAAGATTAACTATTTTCCAGCTGCAGGGAAAGGCTACCTTATGGTGGGAAGAAGTCAAAATTGTAAAGGGAGTGACTGAGCAGACTATTACTTGGGAAAATTTTCAAAGGTATTTTAAGGAGAGGTATTTAACCAAACGCTTTTATGATGAAAAGGCAAGGGAATTCCACGATTTACAATTGGGGCAGCAGACCATGGACGAATTCATCGCCCGTTTTACCTCCTTACTCCGCTACGTACCATATATAAGGGAGGAAAAGGCGAAAGTGCAACGATTTGTCAGCAGTTTGCCACCTTATATGCGAGAGAGGATTGAGTTCGACAATCCAAAGTCGATGGATGAGGCAATTCATAAAGCCAGAATTTGCTATCAACAAAGTAAGCAAAAAGGGGAAGCTGCTGGTAGGAAATGGAATGAGAAAAAGAGTTTCAAGTCAATTGGAAGCAACAGAGGAAACCGTAGTGGCGGAAGCAAGGGGAATGGCAAAGGACTGAACAGTAGAATTCCATCAAAATCTACATCTAAACTAAAGATAGTAAATGAATCCCGGGTTGGTGAGCAGCATGCTAGATTGGACAACGAAGGGACAACAAGACCCCCGGTTCAGTGCTGGGGCTGTGGAGGGCCGCACTATGTCAAAAACTACCCACAACGTAAGGGAACAGAACAACTATCCAAAATTCATGAAGCTTCAACGGTTGGCGAGGTTGGACGTAGTGTGCCCAAAATTAATGCAACATTGGAGGATCGGCAAGCAGAATATCAACCAACAATGGTCGAATTTGAAGGTAAAATCTCAGACTTTACCATAGCTGTTTTAATTGATCCAGGGGCTACACTAAGCTATATAAGCCCAAAATTAGTAGAGCGTTGTAATTTACAGCCTGTTAAATTTAAAATCCCTTGGCTGGTACAATTGGCTACTGGGGCCAAGAGACGGGTAATGGCAAAAATCAATAATTGTTCCTTTACCATAGCGGAACAACCGATAATGGCTAATTTAAATGTACTCCCTCTTGGTTCACATGTTGTTTTAATTGGAATGGACTGGTTGGAAAAACACTGGTCTTTAGTGGACTGCAAAACCAAGATTATATATTACAGAGATCAGCACGGAAACAGGATGGAAATGCAGGGAATTAAGCGACCCATGCAGATCCGCCCAATAACTACAACCCAACTAGCAAAGTGCATTCGGAAACGGTGCCAGATTTATGCTATTCAAGTGGGATATGCTGATGCTAAGGATAAAACAGTAGCATTGGATGACATCCCTGTGATACGAGAATTTACAGATGTATTTCCAGAAGAAATCCCTGGATTACCACCAAAAATAAATATAGACTTTACTATAGAATTGGTACCAGGCGCAGCCCCGGTATCACGAGCACCTTACAGAATGAGTGTGCCTGAATTAAGAGAGTTGAAAATGCAGTTGCAAGAATTACTGGATAAAAACTACATTCAGCCCAGCGTATCACCATGGGGAGCCCCGATATTATTTGTTAAGAAGAAAGATGAAACTTTACGGATGTGTATTGATTATCGCCAGCTGAATAAGCTGACCATCAAAAACAAATATCCGTTACCTCAGATCGATGAACTGTTTGATCAAGTAAAAGGCGCAACGATGTTTTCTAAGATTGATCTGCGATCAGGCTACCATCAGATCCGAATTAAGGAAGAGGACATTGCTAAAACTGCTTTTAGAACAAGGTATGGACATTATGAATTTGTAGTATTACCTTTTGGGTTAACAAACGCCCCTGCAACCTTTATGTGTTTGATGAACAGTATATTTCATCAATAGCTAGATCGATTCGTGCTGATATTTATTGACGATATACTGATATATTCTCGCACCAAAGAAGAACATCAGGAACATCTCAGAATGGTACTACAGACCCTTCGAGAACATTAGTTATACGCCAAGTTTAGTAAATGCGATCTCTTCAAGGAAGAAATCCAATACTTGGGTCACGTGATTACAAAGAACGGAATTGTAGTGGACCCAGAAAAAATAAAAGCTATAATGGATTGGCCCATACCCAAGGATGTGGGAGACATCCGATCCTTCATGGGATTAGCCGGATATTATAGGCGATTCGTGGAAGGCTTCTCCAAAGTGGCTTTCCCCATCACTTCATTGCAGAAAAAAGGAAAAGCATTTCAATGGACCACAAACTGCCAGAAAAGCTTTGAGCAGTTGAAACATCTGCTCACTACAACACCCATTTTGAGTATCACTGATCTTGATAAGGGTTATGTGGTATGCATAGACGGAAGCAAAGAAGGTTTGGGAGGAGTATTAATGCAAGAAGGTAAAGTGATTGCGTATGAGTCTCGAAAATTGAAAGAGCATGAGCAGAAATACTCTGCTTATGATTTAGAATTGGCTGTCGTCATACATGCCTTGAAAATGTGGTGGCATTATCTTATGGGCAGAAAATTTCTGTTGCTAACCGACCATCACAGTCTGACAAATTATTTTAGCCATCCCACTTTGAATGCCAGACAAGCAAGATGGGTAGATTTCTTAAGTGGTTTTGATTTTGACATTAAACATTTACAGGGAAAGGAGAATCGAGTGGCGGATGCCTTAAGTCGAAAGGTACAAAATCTGTACGAAATTTCCATCAGTGAATGGAAGAGTCCTTTCGGGGAAATGATAGAGAAAATAGCAGAACAAGATGCTGAATATCAACAAATAAAACAACAATTACAGCAGCCCTCCAACGAGAAAAATCAACAAGGATATGAGTTTGACGATACAGAAATGTTATACTACAAGAAAAGATTATATGTACCAAACCAGAACAGTATTAAAAATCTGATACTGGATGAATTCCACATTAGCCATTACACAGGTCACCCAGGCTACCAGAAAATGATTACAACAATTAGAAAGGATTATGTTTGGCCAGGGATGAAGAAGAACGTGGCTAAATACTTGGCACGATGTTTGGAATGCCAACAAATTAAAGCAGAGCATCAGCATCCGGCTGGATTGCTACAACCACTACCTATTACAGAATGGAAATGGGAAACCATTTCCATGGATTTCATCACTGGACTACCCAAGACAAAGAAAAACAATGACTCCATTATGGTGGTTGTAGACAAGTTGAGTAAAGCTGCCCGTTTCATACCTGTGCAATCCACATATAGAGCCGCACAAATCGCTCACATTTTTATGCAGAATGTGTTCAGATTACATGGGCTCCCAAAGACAATAATTTCGGATCGAGATGTGAAATTTACATCCGCCTTTTGGAGAACGTTATTCGTTGAACTGGGAACTCAGTTGAACTTTAGCACTGCGTACCATCCTCAAACCGACGGACAGACAGAACGAGTAAACCAAGTAGTGGAGGATATGTTAAGGGCTTATGTAATGCAGCAACCTATGTTATGGGAAGAATACTTACACTTAGTGGAATTTGCGTATAATAATTGGTATCATACCTCAACGCAAATGAGCCCTTTCGAGGTTTTGTACGGTCAAAAATGCCGCACGCCTTCGAATTGGGGCGGACCCGAAGATAGATTGAGTTTGGGACTAGACATGCTTACGGAAATGGAAGATATGGTAAAAAAGGTACGCGCCGATTTGAAAGCTGCTCAAGACAGACAGAAAAATTTTGCTAATCGCAAAAGAAGATTCAAGGAATACCAGGTTGGAGACCATGTGTATATTAAAATTCAAGCCAAAAGGAGTACCTTGCAGTGGAGCGGGTGTGCCAAACTAGCACCCCGATATTGTGGACCATTCCAAGTCCTGGCAAGAATTGGACCAGTAGCGTACCAACTTGCCTTGCCAAGCCACATTCGGGTTCACAATGTTTTTCATGTTTCCGTGTTAAAGAAATATGTCTATGATCCTAGACATGTGATCAAATGGCAGGATATTCAAGTGGGAATTGTTGATTACAATGAGCGTGGCAAAAAGGATTAAAAAAAAAAACTAACTTAAACATTGTATGTGGCAGGTCGAGCCGGAAGGAGAGGTTCTCATCGAGCCACTGAGCATCCTCGACCGAAGAGAAGTGCAGCTGTGGAGACGAGCTATTACCCAAGTTAAGGTACAGTGGCGACATTATGGACCTGAGGAGGCCACTTGGGAAGATGAAACACTAATGAAAAGAACCTATCCAGAGTTGTTTATGACTGAGAGACATCGGGACGATGTCCAATCTCAAGGGGAGGAGATGTAATGACCCCAGAAAATTTATAAATAACTTTTCTGTTGTTACCAGCATGGGTAAAACATTGAAGAAGAATTATTTTTACTTTCAAAATTACGTCATTATAAATGTTGTTAATTTATAATTGGAAGTGGATTGAAAAATGAAAGATAATAATTATTCTTTGGGGAATTGTTTTCTTTTCTGGTGATGTAAAGGAAAACGGTTGCCAAGAAAACCCTAACTGCTTTCCTTCTTTCCATAGTGAAAAGGAAAGGAAAAGGAAAGACCGGGCTGTTATAGGAATAGACGGGAAAAAGGAAAGGGAATCAAAAATAAAGGAAACATGCTAAGTCTGGTAAGGACCAGATAGTATGAGCATTGAGGTGCATTTAAATTTGCTAAAGGTAGTAGCCTAGCAAAGAAGCTTGGGGGGAGACTCGATGTTTCAGACGGTCTCATGGTCGGGAGGAAAGACAAGCTGAAAACTAGTTTTCCGCAGAAGAGGAAAATTGTGCAAATAATAGTACAGGTAAGTATGTTGTTCTATTATTAAATATATTGTAGAGTACCTTAGTTGAGGGTTCGATAAATTAGTAATCTTGTGTTTTCTTAAAAAAAAAAAGAAAGAAATACTTCCCTGTAATTAAATGGGTCATGTAAACAATTAGAATAGATGGTACCTAGGGTTAAGTAGCTGCAGGCGTCATGAGAAAACACCGCAGCCTCCTAAGCCCAAGTAGCAGATTAGTCAGAGGGTTTGTATGAAGAAGAAAAAGGAAATGAAATTACCCTTGGTTTGTATAATTAATACACTGGAAATACCAGTAAATAGGTAAAGGATAGATGTTCTTTTTAATCATATAGAGAACTAGATACCAAATTGCAATTAAGTATAGTAAAACCCTATTGGTAAAATCAGCAGAGAAAGAGTCAACTGAATACGATTCACATCAGAGTTAATCATTTCGCATTTCAAGTCGAACAAATAGCAAAAAGGAAATTTCAACACAGTACGAGTAACATCATTTAATCAAAACAAGAACCGTTAGAGAATGTCGCAGCCATAAGATAACAAGTTCAATATCAAGTAATCCTCATTATGACATTTGCATACATGAGACTCTAAGTTATACAAGAGAAACCGATACAAAAAGAGTATTAAATGACACTCTACAGTTATAGTCGCGGCGTATGGTTCACGCCATCTGTGTAAGCGTAGCAGAGCATTAAAGTACGAAGACATTAACCAATCCTAACTGATTAAATTAACTCATAAACAGAACAGTATAGAGCAATAATATGCGCAAATATATTACACAAATTCGTCTGCATGCATAACGAAGCGTTGGCGGAAAACAAATGAAAATTACTCTTGAACAAGTAGTGACTTGATTCGAAATAAAACAAGGGAAAAACAACAAGACCCATTAACTGTATTGCGCATAGCATGCGAAATACATCCTTAAACATAGTTCAAAGTATGCTGTAACCAGAGCGTATTGCGGAGTAACAGAGACCATGCATACATTGAATCATTACTCTTATATAACCAAGAACTCATATGGAATGGAGTTCGCATAGCATAAACAGTACAGTATTACAATTAACCATCCGGAACTAGAAGTGTTCCTTCAAAGACAATGACAATAAAACCACTAAAAGGGTCATGAAGTTTGATTCCTCATGGAACAACATTCGACAGTTTCCCTTCTCCTAAGAAAGGATATGTCAGTGAACCAATTCTTCAACAAAAAGCTCAATGGAGCGACCTAGCAATAAGAGAACAAGAATGTAACCATAGGAGCCGACACCAACCTCTAATTTATACCATTAAACAGGGGTATTGAGATGTCCATACCCGGAACGTGGATTGAATACCGGCAGACTGTTGGTAATCCTTTCTCCGCGGCATGGATTCACCAAGCCTGTAATACACATTCAGAGAAGTAAAAAAAATTAGGAGTGATTCATCCCTAGACTGACGGCTCACTGAAATGAAAGAAACCGAAAGAGAATAATAATAATAATACGAACGCATAGATATACCTGGTCTCCAGTTATTGAGAAGGAATGCGCAGAGGAACACTGTATCCTTCACATTGACGGCGTTCGGCCTCACCTCCAGTTCACAAGAAAAACTCAGACAATAACGATGGTGTAACTTGCGAGCAGGGGAAATCCCTCTCTGGAACTATCCGCGCAACAAGTGAAAGCCTTAAGCCCTAGAAAGATCCAAATGAAGTTCTCACTTTAACTCCTGGCCGCCCGATGGAGAAAGGACTGATCACCATCGTTGGTCAGTCTGGAATCCCGAGACACCAGTATTGTGTCTGTGGGTATTAATGTCAACAACTATCCGCCAAGTGAAAACCGGGACGGAAAGGGAAACATTCCTCGAGGAGAGCCAGCTGTTCAATGCTCGGCTAATCAACCATTAATGAGAATGGAAACGAAACCCTGTCGCACTACCAACGCAACCATGCGTACACATGAAAATCCATACATTAATCAGCGTCGAGATGTGTAGTGGGTGAGATCACGTGCCAGCATAGGTAAGGCAGGTTGACAGGATGATGCATTATTAATTTTATAAAAGAACTATAAGGGTGGTGACGTGAAACCCATTGAACCTTTGAACCGATGTAATATTTCATATATTTATATACATATAATAATTTTTTTTTTTTTTAAAAACGTGTATACCATATAAGTAAATTGTGAAATTGGGGTTGTGGCAATTAAGATTAATTAATTTTTTCATTATATATAATAAAAATTAATTAAATTACTTTATATTATATGGATATAAGATTCTTTTGTGATTTTTTAAACATGTAATGATTTTCCAATTTTATTTAGCCTATTGTAATTTTATTACTACAATTAGTTTCTTCCAATGAAAATAGAAAGAAACAAAATAATATATCAAAGAAAGAAAAAACCATATAAAATTATTATTTTTTTTTATTTTATTTTTAAAATGTAACCATATAAGACTTCCACTTAACAAACTAATCATAAAGCAAATAAATTAAATAAATTAATTTCAAAATAATAAGAACATGAGAAAATTGATTTATGGTGTTAACTTGACATTTGTTAAGCATCGATAAGTATCAAATTTCTTTTCATTGTAAAAAAAGTTTGCATCTAGACTTAGAAATTTGACAATTTGAACCCTCTTAACGCTAGGTAAGAAAACAAGAAAATTGATTTATTAATATAAAACTTTAAAAGGTTGTAGAAACTATTTATCTAAGACATAAATTAATACAAAGACATTATTATCATAATATTAAAAATCATATTTCATTGTATAAAAAAAGTTAAGATATTTTTTTTAATAATTTAATTATTTAACCTATAATAATAAGAAGATGTTAAGAGAAGTTCTAGCAAGCATTAGCTACTTAATCTACCCTTTTAACCCTATAGACACATTTTTACCATTTATTTAAATATTCACTTATAATTTTTTGGAAGTTTAAAATACATTCGTCTTAACATATAATATACATATTGTGCCTTACTCATTCCTTTTGCAATAATCTGGTTGGTAATTGTTTAATTATAAACAATCTTGTCATTATTTAATATATATATATATAATATTATTAATATATATAATATATATAGGTTTAAATTTATTTTAATAGAGAATGACATTTTTCACCACTATTTTTCAATTGAAGACTTGAAAGTTTTTAAATTGTTTAACCACATAAATTTGGTTTCAAGGGTGTTGAATCTACCTTTATGCATCCAAATATATTTTAAACAAATAAAAAAAATTGGAATTGTATTGCCAAATTTTGGTGAATTTTCACAAATGAAAAATTTTTCATCTATAAATTAACTAAGCCTATATATATTTTAATTAGATAAAGTATAATACAAAAATACTAAATATACTTAAATTAAATATTTATCTAACCAAAACATTCAAATAAAAATATTGTTTAAAAAAAATAAATCTATTTATATTTACATCAACATATTTACTCATAAAAAATATCTTATATTTAATACAATTCCAATTCACTAAAGCCCTTGAAATCACAATATGAAACCAAGACACAGGAATATATGTATGTATTTATAAAAATATCACAAGTAATTTTTAGAAATCACATAAGAGAAACTTACCAGATGAAGACGCAGACCATAAGGCTTAAATAGAGAGCAATGTAGAGAAAATTTCTCTACATTTCTCTCTATTTAAGCCTTTGTGCTTAATTCATTATAGATCACAAAAGTGTGAATACAGAAACATTCCTATATTCTTAATTTTGTCTGACTATCCACATTTAAAATATATTTTCTTGGAATAACAATCACCATTTTTAATTTGTTTAATTCATTATGGAACACAAAAGCCTAAATACAGAAATGTTCCTACATTCTTAATTTTGTTTGACTATCAACATTTAAAATGTCATTTCTTGGAATAACAATCACCATTTTTTCCTAAAAGATATGAGAATGGATGAAAATCTATTAGCGGTGCCTTGGTGACTTGGACATATCATTTACGAGAATGGATTAAAGTCTATTCCAGGACATGTGATGCAATTTGAGATATATTTATATTAGTATAGATCAATTTTAAACACGGATAATATACATGAGTTTCGAGGATTAATTTTTTTTGGGTGTAAATGTTTTATAAAGTGCAAAATATAATGTGTAATTTTTCATTGTTTAAATTGTATTTTTGAATGATACTATTGGAGCATAATTTAAATTGCTAAGTTAACTAAAATTTTTTTGTTGGGATTTAAAAATATATATACTAATATATATTATTTAGGAGGGCGCCGTGCTACGCCAATATATATATATAATATATATATATATATTTATATATATAGTATAATACTTCTAAAAAAATGACCCAACTATAAAGTATTGAACCTACTTTTGAACCATAATTGTTTGCCAATAATTTTATATGATATAAATCAATAATTTTTTTTAAACAATATATAAGACATTGACATTGAACGTATTTCTATATAACATGTGGTAATTGGAGAACTTTTATTAGTGTACATCAAAAATGTTTTTTTTGTTTTTAATCCATTTTTAGTATAACGCAAAGTATTATTTTATATTAAAATTTTAATTCAATACCCATATTTGAATATTTTATTAATATAGATTTAAATATTTTCTTTTAACATTGTTTTCTATATAATAGAAATATATACATAAATTAGTTAACACAGATTTTGCTCTTCTAATTATTTACTTGAAATTAATTCACAACTCACATGAACAATTAACCAAAAAAAAATAATAAACAAATTCAATTTTTTATGTTTTTTAATAGGGCAAATTAATAGATGGATCTCATATAAACTATAAGATCAACTCTTAAACTCAATTAATAAATAATTCACTATTAAAATTAAACTAACTCTATAATATTTTTATAAAAGTAAAAAAATTAAATTTAAAATCACAGATTCAAAATATTTATATTCTAATTTAAACATCTCCTAAATTATAATGACAACATCATGGAGTTATCTCTTATTGGAGTTGCGTTCCCTGAATTTCCAAAATTAAAACAATTAAATTGAAAATCACACATTTAAAATGTTTATATTCTAATTCTAATATCTCCTAAGTTATAACGTCAAATGAAGTTATCGACCTAGTGGAATTGCTTTCCTTGAATTTCCGTAATTTATTTATCAAAGGTAATAGGCATTCTAATATCATATATTTATTATAATTTAGATTATTTATTTTAAAATCATAAATAAATTGTAATTAAAGTAGTTTTATTTTTTTCAATATGTTGGTTTTGGATTAAAGTTTATAAAATCTTTAACTTAATTATTAATAATTATTAGTGGATGGTAGGAAATTAATCTCCATGAAATTAGTAGTATATACAAATCAAAGATTGAGATTTATCTCCAAAATAATGATGTCATTTTTGTTTTTTAATTAATTGATTAATAAAAAAATGTATATAAACGAATATCATATCAAATGAGTCATGTGTGGTAATGATAAACCATAACATTGTAACAAAGCATATTTACAGATTAATATTTTGAATGATAAACTAGAGATAAGTCACCATGTATAATAATCTTGTTCACTGTCTTTTTAAATTTATATAGGTTTAACTTATATTATATATATAATAATAATAAAGTTATCATCTAGTTGTTTTTAACGTTTTTTTTTTTTCTTTAAAGCATTTTGAGATGTATTATGAAGCAATTGTTTTGATGTTGATGTTTATTATAGATTGATACCTATCAACATTTACTAGTCATAATCACAGTTGATTGTGCACCTTGCAATATAATAATATTGTTGCACGATAGCTTAATCCCTGCCATTGAAATTTAGGATTATGTAGCTAGAAAATTCACATATAGAAGTTGGTAGCATGATACATATAAAGCGTACTATCACTATTAATACATGTAAGCTTGGTAGTACTTTCTCTATTAATATTATCCAACCATATTCATATTTTTCCAATAGTATCAGGTGGCCTCAAACTGCCCGTAGGAAACCAGGTTGGCCACCTGTCAGCATTAAAAGTTGTCTAAAATTTAAATAAGTCTTTTTCTACCATCCATGCAACATTTTCTATTCTATCTAATAAACATCAACTTAAGAAAGTAAAGGCTATTCGTCATAAACACAAAATTTTGTCTAGCACCCTATTTTACTCATCATTTGAGGACTCGATCGGGGCTGGGGATTTAGCGCTGGACCCCGACATCTAGCTTCTCCTCATGTCCTGTAGACTTTGCTCTATCCTGCTCAGAGCTAAGTTGCTTCGGTAGACTTGAATTTGGACTGCTACTATCTCCCTGTGGAGATCCTTCCTGCTGGGCTCCTTCATTTTGGCTTCCCCATGTACCTCTTGTTCCTTGTTTAGTTCCTGTTTCTTGTTGAGTGTCATAGCTCAGGCCACTATGTTCTTCATAACCCAGTATTGCTGGATTGTTTGCAGGAATAAAGTATGGTGGCTGCGGGTGTTCCCCAGATCTTGCACCATGGCTTCCCACTCTTCTGTCTCAATGTCCTAGTTGGTGATGCTGTCATTGAGTTCCCTCTTCCATCCAACTATTTTTGCTCTTACCTCTGGTGTGTTGCCAGCCATGTACACATTGATAAGAGTTTGCATATGCTCCTTTCCAATCTTCTTGCCTTGCTTGCATTGGCTTCTGTTGGAGGTTGCATCCCCCTTGGTGGTCCTTTTCCCTGCCTTTCCAGTTCCACTGCTACCTCGTTTAGCCACCTCTTTTCCTTCTCTAGCCATACTTTCTTTGTCCTGACTACATTTTTCTTCACCTGATTCTTTCTCCTCTGTAGGATTGCTCGCTACAGTGCAATATGTGATCCGGGCCTCCAAATTGTGCTGCACTCGGATTATTATTAAACCTAAAACAATAACATAAGAAATATCAGCAGTCTGTATGTATACACCCCAAATTGTCGTATTTTTATATGCTCTGTGATTAGCCTCTTGCCCAAATCCTGACAACTTAGGTTTGCCCCCCTTCTCCCTCAAATTCCCCCCTGATGGCTCTTGGGTTAACATTCTTCGGCCTCTCAAATATTCTCCTCTCTGATTCATCCCTCCCTAGAAATCTACACCCTGCTAGTCCACTTTTATAGTCTTACAGGAGTCCCTACATTGGGTTTCCTTATCCCTGATCTGAGTTTCAAAAGGGTTCCCCTTCTCAGCCTCTATCCTCTTTGGTATCCCCACTCGAATTGTGCTCCTGGATAGCCCCTGGGTCTTACTCTATAAATTCTAGTTTGGTTTCTCATCAAGCCAGGTTATCCATAGGCTTGCTTCATTGACCCCCGAAAAACCCTCCACTCTGTCTCGGCTACCTGATTTATCCCTTCCATGCCTCAGGTACGACCTGGTCGGGGTTGTTATCTTTCTGCTCTCTCCCTTAATGGATCCCCATTGTCTCCCTGACCTCCCTCATTCCCTCTCTGCTCATCTTCCCAAGGTGACCCTTTAAATTTACCATATCTCTCCACTTCATTATCATTGCAGACTAGGTTAGAGTTTTGGGAACCGCTGGTCTTGACTCGTTCCGAGTCCTGGCTTTCCTAAGCCCCGTTCTCGAATACCTCTAAATTGAGCATTACTACAATTCTATTATTTAGGGCATTGAGGGTGACATACCATCAATTTATGTTGACCCGTTTGCATCCACCGGCCTGCATTCGCCTTCTGTGTCCACCACCTTTCTTTACTTGTTCCCTCGCCTTCGTTCTCTGCATGCAGCTATCCCATTTATCAATTACTTTTGCCTCGTTTTGTTTTATCGTGCTGTCCCTGCTTTCTTCTGTCCCGCCTCCCACATGTCCTCTTAATCCTCCCACTGCCCATTCTTTCATTCCTTCTCCTTGGAATGATGAACCTTTGATGCTTCCATCTATATCCTTCATTAACTCCCTCATGCCTACGATTGCTCCTGCCATAGGTACCTCTCTATACTCATGCCACTTGCCAACTCTATTTTCCCTACCCTCTTGCTTGCCCCCAAGCCTTCCTCTCTCCCTACCATTCTCGGCCACGCCTGTCCTTGTTATGTAACTTCCTCCTCCCTGCCCTGCCCTTCTTACTGCCCTTCCTGCTGTCGCAATCTCCCACATCCCAATGTCCCCTAAGTCCTTGGGCCCATGTGGGTGGTTTCTAGCACCTCCACCTCTCATGCCCTCTTTCCCACCTCAACTTCCCCCGATTGGAGGTATTTAAACTAATATTAATACAATATGGAGAAGATTAATATATTTTTTCATATCTTAGATTAATATATATTTTTAATATTTTGTAAGATAACATAAAATATTATTCTATGGAATTGTTTTACAAGCACAATTGTATTCATATTTATATGACAAAGTTTGACAAATTATATTTTGCAAAAAAAAAAAACATCTTGTAATTCAATTATGTAGTAGTAACTTTGGTAGGACTTGTTCAAATCACATTTACATTATGTGCATATATAACTAAATGGATGTTATGATCCTATAGATTTGAATTACAAATTGTTTAATACAATGCACAAATACATAGTGTTGGTCAACTTGGCATGGTGCTTAACATGATGCTAGAATTTTGTTGAGGCTAATAATGTGATAATTGTGAGAGATTTTTCTTGGATTTCTTTTGGCGTAAGCATTCAGCCATTGACCATCTCATAACTTGTCATTGATGTTTTGAAAGAAATATGAGAAAATTGTGAGAGATTTTTCTTGGGTTTCTTTTGGCGTAAGAATTCAACCATTGTCCATCTCATAACTTGTCATTGATGTTTTGAAAAAGAGATGAAGAAACAATATTTATGGATGCTTCTTTATTTTTTCTAAAAATGATCATACTATGTCTAATAACATTGAAAAATAATGGAGAAAGCAGGAATTCAAGTAGAGTGGAGAAGAGCTAATTTCTAATTATATGAAAAATTCATTGTAAATTTGAGGATTTCAATAAATGATAAAATTAGAAGGAATAGTCAAAATCAAGAATAAAATAGAAATGAAACAAGAATGTATCCTCTATTTGACTTATATTTAAATTAGTTAGAATAAAGCAAGTATACATATAAGAAGTCATGGTTTGTTATTGTTAATTTATATGGATGATGTTGTGTTATTAACAAATAGTAAAGATACTTGTGATAAAAGTATAATCATTTCATATAATAGTGACATTTTCTTCTTAATAACAACAATGATTTTATATGGTTGTTGTTTGAGCTATAAAGTTAGTTAATGAATCTTGAAACAAAATTATCTATTCTATAAATAGTAAATAAAAAAATACTAATAACAACAATCATATATAGTTGTTGTATTGGTTATAAAATTAGTTGAAGAAACATAGAAGAAGGTTAAAAATATTGACAAAATGTGTTTAGTAAAACAATTATGTATTAAAATACAAAGAGGTTAGAGAAACATTAATATACTATATAAATTGCTAAATTTAATCATAAAAGATAAATAGATACAAATAAATATTATTTACTTAAATAAAAGTTATGTGACTAATATAGAATGTTAGAAATATATGCATAAAAATATGTCTTTTGCAAAAAAGAAAAAAAAATTGAAAACTAAATACATGTAACAAAACATGAAAATATTTATGAAAAATAAAATGAAGATATTCAATACAAATATAATTTTTTTTCTCAATGCCACATAGCTTTATTCCATATATCCATAAAGCATATAATGTTTGTCTCTCTCCATAACCTTATTTGTGAATATATATTGATTGAATATCATAAGGCATTTTGGACGTAAAGTGAAGATGGATTAAAATATCTATGAATCGTTGCAGCTAAAGTGCTCCAATTCAGACACTATTATCCTTCATTTTTCTAGCATTCTTTTTTACTACCTCATCATTACACTTCTTTTTCTTTCCCTAGCTCCAATGTTTAAAAACAAAGTCAAGATAATTGAAATAGGAAAATAGATATTATTATGAATGATTCTTATTAAAAAGTAAATATGCATATCTTTTGAAAAGAGCTCCTAAAAACATTATTTCCAAAAACATGATTTAAAAACAGTTAATCTATTTTCAATAAAAAAAAATTTCTTTTCTTCTGATTTTAAAATTAAAATTAAAAAAAAATCATATACTATCATATAAAAAATAAATTAATATATAATAGTGAAGACATACCATAATAATAATAATAAAAATTTAAACACAACCATTGCAACATATTTAAATATTAAAAATTGTAGTGTTTTATTATTTTTAAATATTCAATTATTTGTAAAAACTAACCAATTCATATATTATTCTATATATTGATCGAGATAAAAACATCATTAAAGATAAATAATCAGTAGAGATTCAAATAACAAATCAGTATATAATTTTTTTCCATATAAATTTGATTGAAAAAGAACAATATCAATTCTAACATAAAATCTACAGTTAAGCTAGTTTAAATTGAAGCTATATAAAACTGGTGTTGACACATGCAAGAACGAAAGTTTGGACAGTTCAGTGTTTAGAACTTAATTATTATTGTTCTATGTTTGTATTCATTAGTGACTTTTAATAACTTAATTCAAAGATTTTTGGCGGCAGAAATGTATATATCTTCTTTGTTATGACCGTATTTGAATATACTAGTTCTCATTTTCAAATACAACATTACGAAAATTAATTTAATTTTAGAAAAGTTTATTTGGAATTGGATTTATTTAGAGAATTATAGTATATCTTTAAAAATATGGAACTAATGGAACTAGTGTTTAATTTGGTATTTGGTAATGAAATAAAACACACGTCCTATATAAAAATAGATAAAAATAGTAAATCGACATTTTTTCCATTCTCATGGCAATTGGCATAAAAATGAACAAGAAAAAAATATTGACCACTATTTATTATATTAAATATAATTATTTCAAAATAAAAAAAGAGAAATTACAAACATATTTCCAAAGACTTTCAACTTACATCCCTACAAAAATAGTTTATTTACCAAACTATTAAAAATAAAACCTTTAAACATTATTATATTAAAATAATTTATAGCAAAAATTAATTAAATTAATCCAATCTATTAATTATTTCATTTTCCATATATATAAATTAAACTTCATTTAATTTAAAAAAATATTTATAACTCGATGAAATTAATCCATATAAATAAAATTAATCCATAAACTCAATGTAAGGCACTAATATCCATAACTTTATCATGTAACAATGTTGTGGTGATTATTAGTAGTTAGTAAGTGAAAAAATCAAATTACATATATAACTATATTTCCAACAAATAGTTTTTTTTTTTTTAAAGACTAGTTTGACAACATATTGATATACAATATACAATCAAATGCCTTATAATTTGAATTGTGTCATAAACTATGAGTGTATTCTATATAAAAGAAAGAAAGAGTCCAGAAAAAATAAAATTACTTATAAGAGTAACATGTCAACAATCCCTAACCAAAAGTTTATTCAACTTACTAATTTTCATATTTTTAAGAAATTATATGTTAAGGATGGAAGGCTTGCAGAATTATTTTGCATTACAGTACAATTTTGAATGCATTTATGTCGTAAAAAAATTAAGCCCATAACTCCAACGCAAATGCAAGTTTTATTATAACTCCAATACAACTGCAAGTTTGATTTCTAAATTCTCTTCTACTGGAAACTAATTAAAGATCTCCAACAAAATATAACACTACATAATGATAACTGTCAAAAAGCTTCGTACTTTAATGATGGAATTGTATTATTAATTTCATTGAGTTTTAGGTAATATGATTATAATTTACCTAAATATAATTTTAGTTTAGTTTTAAATGTGGTTTATTATTATTTTAATTTAATTTTAATTACTTGTAATTTTTATTTATTTTTGTTACTTCAATTTTAGTTTAACTTCATAACTATTTGATTATAATTTATATATTTTATATTATACATTTTACTTTGAGTTTTTGTAGTGTTTAATTTTTTACTTTATTTTAGTTTAATTATTTATAATTTCATTTAGTTTAGTTGATATGATTATTATTTAGACTTTTAGTTGTTTAATTTAGTAAATGCGATTTAGTATTATTTAGTTTTTTTAGTTTAGTTTTTCCACTTCAATTTTTATAATAATTTAGTTTAGTTTAGTTTAACTTTAGTTGTATTTTAACTTTTAGTTTAATTTTTCTATTTCAATTTTTATAATAATTTAGTTTCGTTTAAGTTCACCACTTTATTTGATTCTTAGTTAATTATACATTTATATTATTACTTTTTAGTTGTAAGCTTAGTTTGAATATGAATTTTTTTTTTTAGTTTATTTTTTACTTTAGTTGTATTATTAATATACTTTTTATATTATTACATTTTGGTTTGTAGTTTAGTTTGAATAATTGATTTATTTGTTTTATATTTTAGTTGGTTGTATTATTAATTTCATTCAGTTTCAATTAATATGAATTGAGCTGAGAGACTCATTCTACAACCAAATATGTTCGTCCCTTTGGAAATAAAAGAAAATATTCCCTAAATAGAAAATCAATGTGGCCTATAATAAAAAAAAATTACTATGCATATCTAATTAGTAATGTGTAAATATGTCCGTCCCTTTGGAAATAAAAAGAAAATATTCCCTAAATAGAAAATCAATGTGGCCTATAATAAAAAAAATAAAAAATTACTATGCGATGATCTTAATTACGTTGTCGGTATGACCTAATATAATTTCATGTAAAGTAAGTAAAAGTAAAAATGAAACATGTGAGTAAGATGTTTAAACCTTATACTTTTCAAAAATGTTTTAACAATTGATAACATATATATGTGTGTGTGTGTGTGTGAAAAAATATATTTTAATGTTGCATAGAATAGAATATCTTCATGTGAGCTATGAATAAGATATTTTAATATGAATTAATATTGACGTATACTTAAAAATATATTAATAATAAAAGATGCAATTTAATGCGCATTGATAAAATGACTTAATACACATGTTATGTAATCTCTTTAACATTCAAAAATAGAATTTAAACAATAAAAAAATGACACATTGTTTTTGCACTCTAAAATAGTTTGTACCTAAAAGAATTTGATCCCTCTCAGCTCATGTTAGATCCATGCTTAAGATGGATTTATGTTGGTTATAATTTAGACGTTTAGTTTCTTTAATTTAGTTTTAAATGTGGTTTAGTTGTTACTTTAATTTTATTTTAAGCACTTTTAATTTTTAGCTTAGTTTTGTTACTTCAATTTTATTTTTTATAATAATTTAGTTTAGTTGAATTTCATAACTTTATTTTGATTCTTAGTTAATATAATTTTTAGTTTGTAGTTTAGTTTCATTTTTTTTGCTATTTTACTTTATTTAATAATTTCTTTCCGTACTACTTAATATGATTATAATTTACTTAAATATAGTTTTAGTTTTAAGTAATTTGATTATATTTTGCTTAAATATAGTTTTAGTTTTAAATGTGGTTTACTAATTAGTTTAGTTTTTTCTCTAAATACTTTTTATTTTTAGCTTAGTTTTGTTACTTCAATTTTATTTTTTATAATAATTTAGTTTAGTTGAATTTCATAACTTTATTTT
>APFE030220948.1:52804-131901 GCA_000404065.3 Pinus taeda
TTTTCCTAATAACAACAATCAACAACATTTTTGTTTTAATAACCATCCCCAATTTTTATGAAAATAAAAGAAAATCTATGATTCAACATTTCTCTATTTATAATAATAAAAACTAATTCACTATCTAAATTAAAAACTTAAAGTATCTTCTTTTATAAATAAATTCAAAACAATTAAATTTAAAACTATACATTTAAAATAATTATATTTAATTCTAGTATTTCATGAATTATAATATCTTCCCATTGGAGTTGCGTTCCTTAAATTTGGATAATTTATTTATCAAAGCTAATACGCATTCTAATATTATATAGTGTTACCATAATCTAGATTAATCGCATTAAAATAATAATTAATCTAAAAAAGTTGTAATTAAAAAAAATGTATTTTACTATTTTATTACAAAAATAAATTTACTCCACCAATTCTCATAGTATTTAGGCCAACTTTAGTGATAACTCACCAAATATAAGCATGAATGACACACCAAAATTAACATTAAAAAAATGAACTTCAGTGAGATAAATAAGGCAACCCTACTTTTTCATCTAATAACAAACTCCAACTAAACTATTATAATAATATGAACAATATTTGATAAACTCAAAACCCCATATATAGTGTATTCTTTAACGTTGGGAAATATAAAACCAAACATATCTTCACCAAATAGGTTTTCTTTCGAGTTACCTTGTAAAATAGGAAATTTTAAAATAACATAAATAATTCATCTTGATTTTTTTTTGAGGTAAGTATTGAGATTTCTATTTCTATTTATAGATAAAAATATATTATGTGAAAGTTAGTTGGCTAGTTTGGAAATCAGATTAGCTTCAGTGAAATTAGTTTTTTATCCGTTTTTTTTCCATCTTATTACTGACATTATTTTGCAGGTTTGTTTAAAATTTACAAAAATACATATAAAATCTATTTTCATGGCGCTTCTTAGAGATCTAGGTCTAAACATTCTAGCTAGCTTGACCTTAATATTACTTAATCGATGTTGGTCTAAACATTCTAGCTGGCTTGACCTTAACATTACTTAATCGACTTACTTTATCGTATATATAAAAAAATTACAACATAAACATAAAAAAATCCATTTATGCGCTAACATCATTCTTTACAACATGGGTTCAAGGACAATTGCCGGATGGGGATCCCACAAGTTCAGGTTGCATAGGGTTGCTCTCCTAGTGGGATGCCTTTGCTTTGGAACCTATGATGCAGACCCTCCTCACTTGCATGGACCTTCTCACCCCATTGCCTAGCGTTATTTCTAGATGATGAACATAATACAGGAACACATCAAATTTCTTGGCCAGGGTCTCTATTAGGTCCTTCTACAGGAATTCAATGTTCACCAGAGTATGCAGGAAGGTTTCAAGGTGCTCCATATGCTTCTAGAGATTTTCCAATTGTTTCCTTTGAGGGCCACGAATGCTCGCGTCTGTGGCATTCTTTGCCAACAACTCCCCCATAAGCATCTTCATATGCCATGCAATATCCACCGCCTTGTGAAATAGGGTTTCATGGGTCCCAGTGACCCATAGATCGCAGTCCACCTCTTTTACCACTTTTCCATCAGACTTATTGGCTCACTCCTCTCTTACAAGGAAAATTTTAAGGATGGAAGTTTATCCTAAAGTTTAGAAACCTTGGCAAATCTTACTAGTCCCTAATATGAAAACTGTACATTGTTTGGTGATATTGTTGTAGAAATATTTATATTTCCAATGATTTTATATTAGTCTATATAAAATTTTGGCGATTGTTACGATAAAATAATTTTGTATTGTAAAATTTTGGCAAATCATTTTTAGGAAAAAATGGAAATTGGCAATTTTTGTTTGGAAAAAGAATATAAAATTAGCCCAGCTGCGAATATTAGCCCCTAAAATTTTCCTGGCTCCCTTAATTCCCACTCCAACATTTCCAGAATTTCTTTCCCCTTCTCCAGTACAAAATTAGCATACGTTTGCGCAACTTTCAACACTACTATCTCCATTATAGTGCGCTTGCGCAGTTCCTTGTTTTGTTGGCTTCCGTGAGGCCTGCTATGATGATAGGTCTACTGAATACTATCCTTATCTCTGTAACCATAACACCTAAAGAGAAGATACATAATGCTTAGAAGGTCAGTTTCCTTTCGAACCCTTTTTAAACGCTTCTCTTTGGGTAGAATTGTCGAGCCAACTAGGTAATAAATAACAGTCGATGCCTAGACCCTAGAGTTTCCATTAATCTAAATCCTTACCAATTCTACCATTATTAGCCAATATGAATGTGAGAGTTTGTACAAATTCATCTGTGACAACCACCCAGATTCTCTATTCCCTCTCCTCTGGTATCTTCTCATCATCCTCAGATTTGACATTGCCAATAACTACATCTACCGACATTTTTGTTGGAATGGAACAAGTCATCTTACCACGCCCATAGGAGGAAGAGATGGGGGATGAGGGATTGTATTGGGGCTAGTACATCCATCTTCTACCACCTTTCTTGCAGTACCCAACCATGTTCCTATCACTTAGTTTCTTTCAACACCACCTAGCTCCATAACCCATCCTTTGGATTGGTTGCAAGGAGGAACGGATTCTCAACCTTGGTTAATCATTAGTCATTACTTGGGCTTTGCCCCTTCGTGGGGCCTATAAAATCCCTAGTCACCTCTTCTTGAGGTTGACCTCTCTCAAGACAATCCAACTTATCTATAAGAGATAATCACTGAGTTGACCATTTCCGAAAGAGCCCTGTGGAAAGAAAACAAAGCATTGAAGGAAAACAACTTAAGGATGCAAAGGGAGCATGAAGACTGGATTCAGAAAATGGACCAGATGCCAAAGAAAAAACAGAGCAGGATTGATCGTCTAAAACATAAGAACAGGGAATATAAAAATCAATTTCTTGTAGAGCCCATCATGCATAAGTTAGACTAGTTAAGCTGAAGTGGAAAATTAGTTAGCTGTAGCTTCTGTAACTAAGGACAAGAACTGAAACTTTTTGGGAGAAATGACAATTTTGTTACATAGGGGACATGCAAAATCTCAGGTGTGGGGAAGATGTTGGGTTGTAACTTCCATTTTTGGCCATGTTTTTTAATCACATTCCTTCCACTTTTGAACCTATTTTCTATCCTACCTATCTATTTTCCACTCATTTTCCTATGTTTTGCCTAAAGTTTGCCATTAGATTAAAGGTATGTGGATTTATTATTAAAAACATCATTTTGTCTTTAATATTTAATTATTCTCTATCTAAATTGTTCATTCACTTAATTACTCTCTAACTAGCTCCAAGCCCACATGTAGGATCACTCCACTCAGTAACAAGATTAGTTTTGCGCCAAAATGCCAAGTTCCAGATTTTCTGTAGCGGCCCAGATTTCCCACAGAACGCTCCAGATTTCCTGCAGAAACTGCGACTCCGTGTAACCACCTAGAATTCCTGCAGCGAAATTCGAGATTCGGCATGATGCATGCACGTTTCGGTTAAACAAAGACATGGGTTGAAAAGGGATTTCAATCCACATGATTTCTATCCTATCAGCACTTTTGATTTGCCCTTTTGACCATGTCTAAAGCTCCGATCCACTTGGCTGCAACCACTCCACATGGACGTGCTCTCGAAACGTTATGTTGTCCAATCTATGGTTCCAGTCATAGATTAGACCTATTCTAGCTTAGATCAGTTGATTTTGTTCTTTATGTTTGGCTGCAGCCTTATTTAGCATGTTCTTGATACTACCAACCACCTTTGGGCTTGGTCCTTTGTATAAAAACATTAAGGATATGGAGGTAGAGTTTAGCAAGGGTTGTGTTTAGATTTAAACTGTTGTGTGGCTTCAAGCCTGTGCTATAACTTAACATTTTCAGATATTAATACAAATTTCATATTATGCCCATTTTTCTGAGCAACTTTTCTTGTGTGTAGAGGGGTTGTGAGCAAAGGAAGGCCCCCCCTTTGCTCACAACATCCATGTATAATTAGTTTATGATTTATTTATGCTTCAGGTTTATTTTATCATGCTTTACTTCTGATTACAACAATAATATCATTACATAACCAATGTGTCATTTATAAATTAACAACACCTAGATGAATGGTTAAATTTCTGTTTATGGTGGCCATCTTAGATTGAATTTTGATTGTTTCCATTTCTGAGATTGTTTAAGTGTGGTTTGCCTATATTCTTTCAAAATCACAAACATCAAGATCATGAGTTGTAGAGGGAGTGAATCCACTCTATAACCTTTGCTGCAAATTGGTCGATCAAGAGAGACTTGCATTGGTTTATGTGATTCAGTAGTTAGAGATTTGACACTCATATGTATTTCACCTGCATATATTTTTCTTGCACCTCATCAGTTTACCTTCCCGAGTTGATAATTTATGTTTCTCAAATTATGCAATATAATTTGAATCAACATGGAGTCCAAAGGAAAAACTATATTGCGATAAATATTTATATTTATAATTCAATCACTCGAGAAGTGGAGACACTATCTATTATGTAAGGATATTGTGCTATATACTAATCATAAAGAACTTTTGTTTATCAATGGTCAAGGTAAATTGAATGAGAAACATATGAAATGGGTGGAATTCTTGTAGAGTTACTCACTTTCTTTGAAGCATAGATCATCAAAGTATAACAAAGTTGTTGATGCATTAAATAGAAGAGTATTATTATTAAATATAATGGATGTTGAGGTTATGTTTCTAGATAATAAAAATATCTTATATGAGGATGATGTAGATTTGACATAGATTTGGAAAGCTTGAAAAGAACTATGGAGTGCGGGTAAAACCCCATATTAGATTTTTTAATTCAAGAATGATTCATATTCAAGAATCATTAGTTTTTCATACCAAGAGGCTCCATGAGAGAGAGAAATTAATTAGAGGAGAAATAATGGAGGTTTGAATGGTCATTTAAATAATAAAATGTCTAGAGCTTTGATTGAAGATACTTTTCCCAAGTATTATAAAATATGTGAAATTTTTGGTTGAAGATTATGTTTGCTTGCAAAAGGAAGAAGCCAAAATACAAGTTTGTACTACAAAATCCATGGGAAGATTTAAGCTTTGGTTTTCTTTTGGGATTAATAAGATCTCAAAGAGGCAATGGTTCAATCATGGGAGTTGTGGATATACTTTTAAAAATGTTATTTTTTTATTGGATGCAAGAGGAAAAATAATGCTATTGATGTCGTTGTTTTACTCTCTAAAGAAATAGCTTAGCTTCATGTCCTAACCAAAAGTATCACTCTAGATAAGGATGTTAGGTTATTCAAACATTAATCTAGAAATTTAAGAAAAACCTTGTGGAAGAATGAGGGATCTAGGTTGTGGTTTAGTACTTTATATCACCCTAAAAAATATGAATGAATAAATATTACAAACTTATGTCTTAGTAGTTTGCTAAAAAAATTAGTAGAACAAAATAAACTAAAGAGATAAAATATTATCTTAACACAAGTTGAACTTACATATCACAATTTAATCCTGAGATCTATAGGGAAGACACATTTTTGGATTGTGCAAAAATATCACCAAAGAAAATGACAAATTTGTAAGAAACTCTCCATAAACATACATTACATTGGAGTATGCTCCCTACCAAACATATAACGAAAGACCCTATAAATAATTATGTTTGAAAAAAGGTGCTTTGAATAATTATCTTAGTTAAAAAATTAGATGGCTTTAATTCCAATGTATACATATTGGTTAATTATAATAATTATAACAATTAAAGACTAATAAGGCTAATACTTGCAATGAATCATAGTCCTTGCCTCTACTGCTATTTAATTGATTTTGTTTGCATGAAACATTTTGTATAGTGAAACCTCTAGCCACTTCCGTGAAGAAGGTTCATTGTGTAGAGGAAGCTTTTAGGCTTTCATTGTGTGGATATTCACACTTCATGTTGAAGGCTTGCATTGCTAATATTTTAGTTGTAATTAATGCATACTATTTCTATTTAATTGATCCATTGTACAGTGGAAGCTTTCAAGCCTTCATTGCGTGGATCTCGGCACTTCACATTGAAGGATTTCATTGCTAATATTTTAGTATTTAAACATAATTCATATTGACTACTTGTAATGAATTGCCTCACATCATTCTACTACAAAAAGTATTTTATTCATCATTGTTGTCTATGCAAAGGAGACCCAAATCTTTCCGCACAGTGAAAGCCCTAAGCACTTCCACAGATAGCTAATTTTGTACTCAATAATGCCTTTCAATCAGCTATTGAGTACACATTACAATTAAAATATTCCTCCACATTTCCCTCATTTTGCACTTACATTTTCTCTCTTCATAAACCCCACACATGCATAACACAATGCACTATTAGTACTAATTTTCCTTTTTGTGGCATATATTGTTATCTTGTTTCATTTAAAAATGCTTGCAACATCGGCATATTATGCATCACAAACAAGGAATATCATACTCATTCTTCATCAATTAGTATATTGTGCAGAAAGATTTTAAGAATAATTTCATTCCTACCGAATAAAGTTCTCTATGCACCCCTGTTCTCCTATACATACTATGACCTGTCCATTGTAAAAGCTCCATATAATGAAACATAATAATATTAATTCAAAATTTGTCCATAGTTAAACTAATTAAAGTTCCCTCTACATACCCGTAAAAGGATTTCTTTGTGTGGATCTCTACACATGGCACTAAAGACATTTATTGCAAGTTATTTTGAAAATATTTTAGCTATAAATAATGTGTATCTCTGTATTTCTTTTTTCTTGAAGAGCCCTTCAGAGATCTCGGTCTTTTATAGATATTAGTAGTCAATTGATAAAGGTTGTGTAGTATGCAGATAAATTTTTATACAAAACCACATTTCATTAAGAAAAATCTTGTTACTGTTATGATTCTTGGAAATTAGGAAGGTGTTGTGGAAGTGAAAGAAGGTTCCATTTTGTGGTTAATTAACTCAATATTTTAATATTGAAGCAACAAACAAGATTTTTTATTCTTATATTATTGATATTATTTTAATTATAAATAATGAATATGTTCCTATTTGCGTATATGTTTCAAAGTAGGCACATGTGTTGAAGTGCGAAGGAGGTCCACTGTGTAGAGGAAGCTTTCATTGTGTAGAAATCCGCACTTATGCCATCACCAATCACTCTCCCACTTGAAAGAAATGTGGGGGGGAGGAGGGGGGGATCTTATAAGAGGAACTACTAAGTTGATGGGTATACTTTATGATTGTAAGTAATATTTTAGCATTAAAAATGCATAATTAAAGCTTATATGTTTGATAATATTTTAATTGTAAATAATGGATATCTTCATATTTCAAATTAGGCACATGTGTGGAAGTGTTGAGGAAGTCCATTGTGTGGAGGAAGCTTTCATTGTGCAGATCTCTACACTTTGCACTAAAGGTTTCTATTGCTAATATTTTAGTATTAAATAATGCATATTTGTTGTTCGCAATAACACCTAAGAAAGATCTAGATATATATGGCCTTGTTGCTAATATTTTAGTCATAAATAATGTGTATCTCTATATTCACTTTTCCTGCAAGATCACTTCGAATTATTTTTCATAATATAGAGGTATCAGTTTCTTATCAAACACATAAACTTTTGCATCTTCGACCACAAGCTTTTTTTATGGATTTTTTTTTGAAATTAGGCATATGTACGGAAGTGCAAAGAAATTCCATTATGTAGAGGAAGATTTCAAGCACCCCCATGTATGAAAAGCAGCCTCGTTTTTCATTAAGGCCAAGGTAAGCAGTGCATCTATATGATATTATTGGTAAATTTTTAATTATAAATAATGCTTTTATTAATAGTATTTTAGTATTTAATAATCCATATTTGTTGTTCGCAATATTTTAGTTATAAATAATGAAAATTACCGAATTCTTGAATATCCCTAGTCAAGTAAGTAAAGGCTGAATTGTTATGGAATGAAAAGAACCTGTAACCACATTAATGTTTGGATCATTGGGCATGGTTGTGTTACTGAAATTAGGCACTGTGTGGAAGTGCTCACAAAGTTCATTGTGTGAAAGAAGCTTGGATTCCTTAGCTCTATTTATGGTTATGTTGCTTAAATTAGGTAAATGTGCGGAAGTATGAAGGAAATTGATTCTGCAGAGGAAGCTTTTAAGCTTTGATTCTACAAATCCCTGCATTCCGCACTAAAGGCTTTTGTATATATTTTTCTCAGAACAAATGTGTGAATGTAGAGTGTGATTGCAAAAATGTTCCAAGTTAACAGTAAAAGTGATTTCGGTAAAAGTGATTTTGAAATTAATTTTGCAAAGTAAAAGCTGGTCAATAACAAGGCGAGTCTACAAATTAAATGTGCTAAATATGCATTAGTTTAGTGAATAATTATGGAAAAAACTTTATTTATTGGAAAAAGTTGTAGATAATGAAAATATAATGTGGTTTACAATATTAATAAAATAGTATCTCAATAGTGATTTCTAAAGATTGTAAGACAGATTAACCATGAAATGTAATTGTGTCAATAGGCATATGTCAATTTAGGATTTAAGCAAAACATATATGATTTAAAGTAAAAAATTTCACAACAATATTTTCCAATTAAAGATCAAGCAAATTAGTGATATCCATATTGATGATGATTATTGGTTAGTGGGTACCATTAAAATCGATAATAGTTGAATGTCATTTTAAAACTTAGATTTCAATTCATGATTTAAATGACTTATTTCCTTTGATGCATTATATATACACTTATTTCCTGTAAAGGGAATTTTTCAATGTTCATTTTGTTCTACACTTGTTAGTAAGTTACACGCAATTGACTTGCTTTGTTGTTAAGAAACTATTAAGTGTTTTAAGGTTTTTCTTTATAAATTGTCTATTGCTTTTTGCATTTGTTACTAACAACGAAGAAATGGCCTAAAGAAATAATGGTAGGAGCATAGAGGAGGAGGTACATGCAGGGAGCCAAGATATCTTAATGCTCAACCAATATATCTTAACGCTTATAGCAAATATATTTTAATGTTAATTTGTAAATTACTAGAATTTCAATAAATGCTTAGGCGTCTCGAATATGGAGTAGATGCCATAAGAACATTGTTAGAAGAGATTTTGCAAAACATGAATAGATGAATCAATTCTCGATTCTGGTAACATAATTAGTAGAAGCGTTAATGTCTAGAAACAATGCTTAATTAGTAAATAAATCATTACCAATTTTTTCTATTTGCTGAACCAATTTTGAAATTTAGTATATGCTAAAGGCCATGTATTATAATATTCGCGTCAGAGTTAAAGAAAAAAAACATATCGAACTATTATGGATTATGGATATATGTATAAATTCAATATGTTTTATATGTTATATCGAGATGTTGGCTATTCGGTTTAGAAATTCATATAATCTTTGTATGAAAAAGACTTATTTAAATATTTGTTTAAATATTGTATGGAATAACTATTTAAATAGAAAAAATATTGGATTGGTCGACACTATAAACAAAGAAAATCATGATTGTAAAGTAATGTCACCAAAAATTGCAACGTAAACAACTAGTAATATTGCTTGAGTAGTTATAGAACTTACAAATTTGATAAATCAAGAAAACAATGCAAGAAACAAGACTTTAAGAAAGAAAACAACGACATAGCATATTACAAAACATGGATCCACAACAAAAATAATTAATTGGATTACGTTTCTGTATAATTTCATACTAGCATTTTCATTGGTTGAAGAAATCGTCTTGTTTGTTGTGATGATTACATTGCTAATATTATTCCCATAATTATAATATATTGATTGATAATGTGAAATCAGATCCAAAATATCGAGTAAAATGAAAGAGCTATTTGACAAAAAATAAAAATAAAAACAATTCATAAACCATAAACTTTGAGGCAATGTTAAGATGTTTAGCAATGAAATGAGAGAGTATTGTGCCATTATCGAATTGCTTAGCAACATAAACAAAAAACTTGTCATTGTATATGTACAACTACATTTTGAGGGTTTATTGTAAATGTACCAGGCATCTTGAAGTTGATCAATATTTCAATAACATCTATTTTGTCTCCACAATATTGGTCGTAGGAAATTTGTCGCAGTGTAGGTAATACTCTTTCCAGTTCGACGCCGCTCAGAATACATTGTATTTCAGCTTTTTCATTTGCATATATGATGTAATTTAAGTGATGAAAATAAAGAAAATGAGAGTCTTGCTTGCAAATGCTACAATAAAGCATAGTTTTATTCATAGTTCTAGGAGATGTAATTAGAGTATTGCATATGGCACATATAGTCTCAAATGGATTCGTATATATGCTAAACACTCTCAGGTATCTTGAAAACACTGTAAAAATGATATAGAAAACAAACGGTTAGAAAAATGAAATCAAATGTCTTTTTTATTTCTTGTTATTTACCTATGTCTATTTAAATAATATGATATAGCTTACCATGAATATTCCACTTGGCGAGGAAAGCATGTTTCTTAGAATATAAAATTTCTTAGTTGTGTTCAATGCACATATGAATGCCGATTGTGAAGTTAAAAAAACTCTTTTTTTTTAACTAATTTTTTTTCGCAAGATCAATGGAAAAAGATTTTGTTGCAAATGTTTTTGAATTGAAATACATGCCGCAACAAGTTTATCATGTACATGAACCTGTTACATGTACAACATTTGTAAAAAAATACATGAAAACCATACAACATATGAAGAATAATATTTTCCCTCGAACATTGGGATATACAAGCCTACATATATGTAACTTGTTTTTTATTTCAATGAAAATTGGGTATTCTACTGGAAAAAAAAAGTAATGTGATGGACAACAACTTCTTTTTTTTTCTAAAGCAAGAGTCGGACCTTCTATTTCATTAATCAGTAAATAAAATACATAAAATACAACAATCCTCGGTAAGTTGTAGACCAAGGAGAAAACCCAACATTAACAGTTAATGGGCCGGAGGCAAAAGCCGCGATCCCTACAACCAAACCTCAAAACTATCAAAATAAATACACTACGGACATTTAAAACCAAAATATAGAGTCAGACCCAAAGTGGCACAAATGTGCCATTCAATAAAGATTTCATGTTTGCATAACTCACAACCCGTGTATCTGTGGAACGTGAAAGATAGGCGCTTCCCTCCAAGAACATTTTGCTGCTTGCCAAGAGTACTAAACCCTAACTCCTCCCACCATTTTCCTGACCTACATTTTTAATCTCATCCGTCGAACCATCTCGCACAATCCTATGGTTATGGCCAATATCGCTGTGTTGAGGAGCTTGACATTTACCCATGTGGACCCACCAACATGCTCGATCAATCCGAATTGTAGATTTGCCTCGCAAGATTCGACGGTTGAGGGTTATATCGCACCATTCTAAATCGCTGAACAATAGTGTGCGATGAGGTCGGTATTCCATCTGACCCCACCGCCACGTGGAGCTCGCTGAATGGAATTGCTCCCAAGATGAGAAAACCACTTCTCGATTGCAAGGCTTGCAATCACCAAAAAACCGCCCTGGACGCGTTATTACAAACAAAGAAGAAAAACCCAGGGTTACGAGGCCACCGAGGGTTCCTAGTTTCCGTTCTCTTGCCACATCAACTCTACCTGAACCACTGTGAGATGAGGCTTGCGCCCTCTTGCTTTTCACCCAAAAAACTGAAACTCCCGGGCTACTACCACTGGTAACCTCTATGGAAGTGTTGACCCGGGTTGCAAAGGCTGTCTAATGCGTGCAAACTGCTAAAGAATCAATTGTGAATAGACCGCTGATCATAAAGCTACTGAGTCATATGGACTCCCTTTCATGGATCTGTTCCGAAACACCATCCTATCTTCATCAGCTTGGTCGTGACACTTCACCTTTAATCTGTTCTGAGGTAGCTCTTGCCATTTCATTGCAAACCTATTTTCTGTGCAGCTCTCTCCTTCACTGGCTAGAAGATCTGCCAATTTATTGGCCGTTCTTCGCACATGTTTAAAACTGACTATTCAAAGGCACTATAGGTGACTATGAATCTGTTGAAAGACCTGGATCAACCTCTAGTTTCTTGAGGCTTTTTCTAGCTTTGTACCCCAGCTAATTCTCTTGACCGAGTTAATGATTAACTTAGAATCATCTTCAACAATCACATTATGGCAATTATCCTAAACCAGGAAATGTAAACATTGCTCCATAGCCATTAATTCCGCCATATTGTTGGTGGCTCTTCCTAAATGGAAATTGAAGATGAAAATAATATTTCCTTTTTCATCCCTTAAAACCACCCCATGACCCGCGATGCCTGGGTTGCCTTTTGAGGCACCATCAATGTTGAATTTCAAAAAACCTTTAGGGGGAGGATGCCAGAATTCTAGCTCAGAATCCAATAATAAAACCTTCCTATCCAGGCCCTGAGGAATGAGTCACTGCAACCCTAGTTGACTGAGTATCCTCAATTCTGGTGTAGAAGGTGGATTCTTAGGGAGATTTCTGACAATAGTGCCCACTGTCTCCTTAAGCTGTTTTAAAACCTGTTCAAAAAGGTAAAGGGATGGTTTTTTTTCATTCTTGAAGATTCTATTGTTCCTTTCTTTCCAAACATTCCAAATAATGAAGCTTGGCATAAGAGCCCGAGCTAAGCCAAGAACTTCATCATCTGAAAAGTTTCTTCTCTAGTTGTTTAGGGTGTTGATGATACTCCCTTTGTCCCTATTGGACTGTTGGAAAATGGTGGAAAAAGAATCCCACAACCTGGAGGTAAAAATACAATTGTTGAGATGGTGCTCCATTGTTTCCTCTTGTGCTTCACAGAGCTGGCATCTAGAAGGCCCCAGGACACCCCTCTTCCCAATGTTATCCCATGTCAAAATCTTCCTATGCTGAACCAGCCACATGAAGAGTTTAATTTTCATCCAACCTTGATGCCTCCATAGTCTTTGCTAAACTCTATTCAGAGCATGGGAATCCAATCCAAGGAGAATGAATTTTAGTTCCTTAAGATTAAAGGTACCCTCATAGTTGTTGCCCCATCTTAGATGATCATGCCCCCCTGACGCTAAAATTTTCCTTTGATCTAACTCTTTCATTAGTATCTCAGCTTTAGCTTTTAGGGGGTTGTCATCCCTGAATTCAAAGTTCCTCTAGGTTCTCCATCTTCCTACATTGTTGGTTTGATCCCAAAAATCCTTTACCTTGGATAGCCCTTTAGTATCTGCCTCTACCTTGAGGTCCTTCAATTCCTCTTTTAATAGAATAGGTTCTTGTTGCCATCTATCCTCCCAGAATAGAGCTAAGTTCCCTCTCTAATTTCCCAGAAGCTGTTTTCTTGGACTAAGCCTCTGTTTTCCCAGGCCTTATTCCAAATATGTTATCCCTTAATATTTCCATCCATCCTTATATGATCATTATTTTGCCATGAGCTGGCGTATTTTTCTTTCCAAATTATAGCCCACTGATCCTCTGGTTCTTTTACCCATCGCCACCATAATTTAGCCCCTAAAACCTTGCTTAGAATGTCAAGATCATCCAATCCAAGACCCCCATGGTTTTTAGGTTTGCAGATTTTTTTCCCAGGCCACCAAGGCCCATTTCTTCCTTTCTCCCCCCTTTTCCCAGAGAAAGTCTCTTTGTACGGTTCTAAATAGATGCAAGACCCCTTTAGGAGCAAGTAGAGCTGATAGCATGAAAATTGGGATTGATTGAAGAACAAACTTTGTAAGCACCAACCTACCAGCCAAGTTTAAGGATCTCATAGTCCATTTCCTGATTTTATCTTGCAATTTATTAGTCACTAGCTCCCAGATGCTCTTGTATAATGGCTTGGTAGTTAGAGGAACTGCCAAATATTTTGAGGGGAGAGATTCCCTTTGAAAGCCCATAATTTTAGCGATGTTCCTCTAAATAACAATATTAGCAAGAAAAAAATCTTAGATTTGGAGAGATTAACTTCCATACCTGATGCCATGGAAAAGTAATTTAGGATTTGTTTATACGCAAGAGCTTCTTTGATTGTGGGGATTCCTTGCAGTATGGTATCATCTACAAACTATTGATGAGTCAAAGCCTGTCTGCTATCAGAAAGTTGGAGACCTTTGATCTTACCAACTTCTTTTGCTTGCTTGATAGATCGACCTAGTCCTTCCATCATGAGGATGAAGAGAAAGGGAGAGAGTGGGTCACCCTGTCTGAGGCCTCTAGAAGGGATAAAAGTCTCCGAAGGAGAACCATTGACCAGAATTGAAAAGTTGGAGGAAGTAACTAGGGCCAAGACCCATCTCACCCAGTTGTGATCAAACCCAAAATCAATAAGAACATTCCTAATATAAGTCCAATTCAACTTATCATAGGCCTTGGCTATGTGCAATTGCATGATCATTCCATCCTTTCTATTGCTAGTTAGAGAGTGAACTGCTTCATGTGCTTGAATGATGTTATCGAGAATTTACCTTCCTTCCACATACCTAGATTGTTCCACAGAAACTAGGGTAGGAAGGAGAGGTTTGAGTCTATTAGCCACCACTTTTGATATTATCTTGTAAACCACATTGCACAAAGCTATCAGTCTAAACCTATCAGGGGTTTGGGATATCTCATGTTTAGGGATCAGGGTGATGAAGGAGGTATTCAACACTTTCAAAATAGTTCTATTCATCCTAGAATCTTCTACTACATCCAGAATATCTTGTTTGACAATATTCAAACAAGCCTTAAAGAAATCTACATTGAAACCATCTGGGCCTGGCGCTTTACCATTCTGCATTTCTTTGAGGACTTCACTAACCTCCTCTTCAGTCACTAGCTTGTTAAGGTTGAAATTGTCCTCTCTAGACACCAGCCTAGGTATATGTCTAGTGAAGTCCCTAATGGAGTTTTCTCTGTCATAAAAGGTTTCCTTAGCTATACCTCGAAAGTGTTGAACTAGTACAGCTTCTATCTGTTCACGAGAATTGTGAAGATTACCTCCCTCATCCTTGATCAAAGAAATTCTATTATGAGCTCTATTCGCCATAGTGGATCTGTGGAAGAATATAGTATTACGTTCTCCTTCTTTTAACCATTGAACTCTAGATTTTTGTCTCCATAATATTTCCTCTTTTTTACGTAAATTCTCTCAGGCTTGATGATATTTGGTAGCTTGATCACTTCTAACTTCATCAAAGCCATCCATGGTAAGGGCTTGGTTGAGTTCCTACAATTTACCTTCAACAACTTTTTCCCCTAAAAAATGTTGCCATATTCGTTCTTGTTCCAATCCTTGAGCCTGAGCTCGATGTGTTTTAGTCTTTTCTGATGAAGGAACGTTCTTGTGTCGTGAATGTTCGAATCTTCTGACCACCATTTGGCAATGTTGCTGATGAAATCTGGGTGGGAAAGCCAGATATTCTCAAATTGAAAAGGTTTGTTCCTGGGGGTACTAATGCCCTGCACCTCTAGTTGAACCGACCAGTGATCTGAGCCTCCAAAGGGGAGAACTCTTGCTGCTATTTCCTTGTCATTGAGCATAAGGTCCTTTGAGATTATGAATCTATCTAGTTTTGAGGCCACCTGAGACTCTCCTCCTCTTTTATTGTTCCAAGTAAAAATGCCATTACTCGTTACAATGTCCACTAGCTTCATATTATCTATAAAAGCTCGAAATGTCAGAGAGTCTTTACTAAGAACTCTGGTTCCCCCTTTTCTCTCTGAAAGTGATTTGATCATGTTGAAATCACCCCCCAAGATCCATGGAATGCATGAATGTTTGTCTCTGAGATCCTCCAGAGAATTTTGAAACTTGAGTTTGCCATCCTCTCTTTGGGAGCCATAGACATTTGTGACCAGGTAGGTTTCCTTATCTCCCACAGGCTGCATGACCACTGATAAATATTCCCTAGATGCCTCAACATCTAAAATGCCAACTTTTTTGGGATTCCAAAGAGTGAGTATGCCTCCTGCTGTATTCTCTACTTTGACTTCCAGAAAATCGATTGAGCCATTTTCTATGAATCTCTCTTATTTTTTTAATGGAACATTTAGTTTCTTGGATGAAGATCACATCCGGTGCTACTTGTTTCATTCTATTACTAATTAGTCTTTGTTTTCTTTTATTGCCTAGACCCCTAATATTCCATGAAGTGAACTTTGTTATTAAAGATTTGTAAAGGAATAGCTGGTTAGGTCTTTCATCTTAACTGAGTCTATCATTAGCTTTCCACACTACATCAATAGTTCATTCTACTTTTTCCTGCCTCTTTTCTTTCCCGGATTTCTGGGTACTAATCCTGGTGTGGTTTTCATCGTTTTCACACCTTTTCTGCCCTACCTTTCATTGTTTCTTTACCACTCCAGCCCTTTGGTTTGGGTTTTCCATATAAACAGCTACTAAACTCTTCTGGAGGTAATGAGTCTACCCCTTCCTTAGTTCCTTGATTTAAGAAACCTTCCAGATCTAGGTTCACTTTCTCAAGAATCTCTTGTAATTCTTGGTCCTCCATTTCCATCTGACTTTGGGTCATTTCATGATCCATCTCTTGGTCTGCATCACTCAACATAGTTTCTTTATGTTTATTATTTTCTTGTGTTTGTTTCCTATCTTCTTCTTTCCCCTCCTCCATTGGACCATCTCCCTTCGCCTGATCTGCTTTTGTTATCCCTTCTTCCTTTTCAAGAACTTGGAACCTGTTCTGACTAGCATGTTGCCCTTCTGATTTTTGTATCTTTGGCCCCCTCTTGCTTCCTTTTCCTTTATTTGTCACTTTGTGAAAGCATTCAAAATATTTCATTATGTTATCTTTACTCTTATTCTCTATTTTACTAAGAGGGCAGTCTCTGAATAGGTGCCCATGCTCATGGCATTTGCGATATCTGAATGGAATATGTTCACAAGCCACTGTTTGCACCCATTCTTCATCAAATACTTCCAAGATTACCTCATCAGGTAGAGCTCCCGAGAGATCCATCTCCACACATATTCTAGCAAAGGAAGTATACTTTCCCCTTCTAATGGCTTCAGAGGCTCTGATAAAGCATCCTAACTTATTGCCTATGGCAGATAAGGATTCCATTTGCCAGTAATCAAGAGGTAGAGAGTAGAGTATTACCCAAACTGGGACCAAAGTAAAAGTCTCACGCTTCGGAACAAAATTCATAATCCATGGTCGCATATAGAGACCTACAATAGCATAAAAATAGTGCCCTCCTTTGAATACTCCGTCTTTATCTTCAATGTTTGCAAATAACACAGTGAAGGAACCCTTTGACCCCAGATGTAGGTCAATGCTTGCTTTCGATTTCCAGTGGTATTTAATCCACATTTGTAAATCTTTTTCAGTGGGCCATAAACCAATGAATTTACAAATGATTGCATATGTCTGCATGTGGTCCTTGTGCGCCTACAGAGCAAGATCATTTAAAACGACTCTGGGTGTAACTGCAACTTTGGGTTTACATGGTCCCATGTATTCTTGTCTTTTGTTCCCTGTTCCTTGTCTTCTTCCTCATTTTCCTTAATGTTGTTATTCTATTTTGACTTATTTCCATCTTGTTCCTCTTCACTATTCCTTTTCCTTCCTTCTGAAGGGCCTCTATCATATTCCATTGGTTTTTTACCCCTGCTAGCCACAACCTATTTGTAGGAGGGAGTGGAGGTTCCTGCTTTGTGACTTTCCATGGAGAACAACCTCTGCAAGAGCCTGAAACCCTAGCTACTTGCCCTGCACCACCCTCAGTTCTTCTATCACCAAAATCTAATAATTGTGATGGACAACAACTTCATAAGAATAAAACGTTGAGATAAAATAAAGCTTACTATAGCTTTGTCCTATTCTCCATTTTCGTCTTTGACTTCCAGTACATATTGCATTGTTGTGTGCATTACTGAAATTACAATACCTATGATTGTGCCCACTGGAAACACATCATCATTATGTGACATATTTGCAATCATCATGTTTGGAAAAAAGCGGTACTCGACACAAAGAGGACAAATGTTTTATACACTATTAAAACTATTTAAGCAAATAAATTCTCATAATTACCACTATTGTATTAATGATTTGGAATAATTTTGTAATCTTTAATAGAAACACAAACATTTGCAACAAGATTTGACTCATGTTTTTTCAATTCACTGTGTTGGCACAAGCAACATTATTGTCATTTTTGCTTTCTTATCTGTTAAGTCTACACGAAATATTTCTTTTGACTTATTTTATTTGTCCAAAAATGTCCGATATGTAACCAAGACAATGCCATGAAAATTCTTCCCAGATATATTGTTACTGATATCTTCAATCAACAATGGCGTAGACTCGACCTATTTTCTCCTAGTCATGAGGATTGAATTGAAATATTTTTATTTTAGAAAAAGAGAGAAAAGAATAGAAAGGAAAAGTGAACAAAAAAGAGAAAAAGAAAGAATGAAGAAATCTGATACGTAATTCAACATGCACAGAAGTAACTATTTCTATTTAGTTCTTCGCTATTTTTTGTTTCTTTTGTTTTGTCTATTGCAATTTTTGCTTATGTAGTACTGTTCATTGCTATCTCTACACTATCATTGATCTCTACAATGAAATCATTCTAATTCAATAAATTTTTCTTGTTCAGAAATAATACACTGAAATAACTACTTAAAAGGACATTATAATTGAAACCAAGTAAGAACTGTTTACTGAATATAGAATAAGATAAGTAAATGTGATTACTAGTGTACAAAAATTCTAAATAGATTTTAGTTTTAGCAAATACAAAGTTTTATAGAAATGTTCAAAACACTTTTTTCCATGTAATTGTTGTCCTGTATCCAAATCTCTAAGTGTCACATGTTTCTTGGAAATTTAAAATGATTTCCTTTTAGTTATGGTGCATTAAAAAAATATGGCCAAAAGTGGCGGGGAAAAAACAAAAAAACATAGTTGTGATGTGTAATGCAAATATAATCAAAGTACAATAAATAAAACAGAAACATGCCTCTTATAAGAGTTATCATTATACTTAAAATAATTGATTATACTTGTATTCATTTTTGTTGCTATGACGATATGAGTTAGATCAAATATATATAAATAAGAAAAATAAGAGGTTCTAATTCCATAGCACAAAAGTACTTTAGAAATAAGAACTATATGACAATATCGTATTGTGCTGAATTTAAGCTTCTGTGATCCATGTCAAGCTTTTTGAGAAGATTTTTCAGCGTAAATCACATTCGAATGCATTTGTCGATGCGTTTCGAACCAACGAGTGTGGTTCATCATCAAGACAAGTTGAAGATTCAGATCTAGGCTGCATGCTAAATAGATAGAGCAGAACATCCAACGACTATATTTGACCAGGCAACAATTATATTGAATTGGTAAGCTAGAATGGCTAACGACTATATTTGACTGGGAAATGACTTAGTATTATAACATTTTGTCCAAATGTGCTTAGTATTATAACATTATATAGTAATTGAACTGTGTACATCATTTCCATAGGATTGTAGCATATATTGTATAAACATTCTTAGTACTCGTATATGAACCAACACTGCATTGTTTACCTATTAATAATGCTACACATTTTTCACTTTTGATCTAAATGAAAATCCCTTACGATGTGCAACTATCAAAACAATATCGTACAACACTGATGAGGATTCTATTTGCGACCAACTCCTTTGAAAACTAGTTTGACATGCATTCATAACCTAGGTGTTAAAAAATATTGCATGATGAACACCTGACAAATGCTTCTACGGATAACACAACCAAAATTAGTGGTTAGTATTGTCACGTTATCATATAAATGTTGAACATATGTATTAGATACTTAACAGAGTTGGATCGGTAGATAGAAAAAATTGTAATAATAATAATAATAAAGTTAATCGAAATTCAACAGATTTTGACCATGAATGTTTAATTTTAATGCCTTCCTTTTAAAAATAAAGAAACGAATCAATGCCACATGTTCGTAGATGATTGATTTTTTGTACATAAGTTTTAAATAAATGATTGATTGGTAAATATGATTAATTTCATTAATAATTAAATAAAACATTAAAGTTATAATTTAATTAATTCCATTATGATTCTAGACATTTGTAAAAGTAATAGCCATTTGTCACTTAGATCCCTAGATGACGCTACGAAATAAACCTTAATTAAAAATATTTCCTAGATTTGTGTGGAGCTTTGCTTATCCAGAGTTTTTAGTGTGTGGAAATCTCTGGACAAGCAAAGATCCGAACACTACTTTACACGCAAAGCTTGGTAAGATGTTTAAAAAATTTAAACATGAGGTGGGGAAAAATAATTCAGAGCTTTTTAACAGTTTTTCTTTGACACTAAGGCTATTTTTCTTTTTTTCTTTGGTTTTTTCCAAGAACATAATATGTTAAACGATATTTTAAAGATGTGGAAAGCTTTCAGGAAATGATGTTGGAGTGAATAAATGAGATCATTAACTACTTTACACTAGTTTTAATATGCTATTGATTCATGATACTGTGAATGCTTTGGCAATGTGTTATTGTTGTGCCCAATGGTGCTAGAATTGATGTGTTTGCAAGTCTTTTGCAAAGCCGGAATAAATGGGCAATGTTGAATAAATATGTAATATTATTATTTTTTCTTTTGTGGAGAAGATGATGATGTATGTGCATGAAAATGGAGATGAATAACAAACATTTCTTATGTGAATCGATTTCTCAGGCTATTCCTTGACCAAGTAGTTTGAGACTCATTTACATTACGATGTGGTTATAGGAAGGTGCAACATGGAAATGGATAATCAATTTTCTTGAATTGTGATTTGCAGAGTACTATTTAGTGTTAGCTTTTTGTTAATATTTGGAGAAACATGATTTTGTCACAATATGATAATATTGAGAGTTTTATGCATTATGAAATGTTTATTAAGTTGTCATCGATATTCTAGGCTTCCTTTAAGAAGAAATCATGGCATACACTGTTATCTTGTTACATTTGCAAATGAAAGTGGAAAGAGAATACATACATATGCATTATTTATAACTAAAATATTACCAATAATATTAGAAATAAAATATTTTATTGCGGAGATCTGCACAAAAAAACTTTTTCTGCACAATGGTCTTCATGTGAATGAAATGCGGATCCCTTGTTGCCTTGATCAATTAATTAGCGGTAGAGGCAAGGACTATGCTACATCGCAACTATTGCAGAGGGAAATTTTGAATTGATATTCTTATTATGTTTCATTGTCCAGAGTTCTAACTCTTCGGAGGGAAGGCTATGTGTGGGAGAACATTGCTGCATATGGAACTTGATTCTCACAAATCAAATTAATTTTATGCTGTGTTTCCATTTAAAACTTTTTCATATTTAGCTAATAAGGTCAATAGTTAACATGTACGAAATGTATTGCTTTTGTTTATTCCATTACTATTTTTCTGTGTAGAAATATCGACCACCCACATGCATATTACAAAGCACACTATGCATAATCTATTAATAATAAAATACGCATTGTTCTTGCGCTAAAGTGCTAATGAAGCTTTCAAGTTTCATTGGGAAAAACTCCACTCTCCACACAGTCTACAAATGTCAAATTGCAAATGCACTAACTCAAAAAGAGTAGAAAATGCATTACAATTAAATCACGTCTCTACACTTGCATCATTCGACAGAAATTTCACAAGTCCTTTATTCCACGCATGCATTTGTTATCTGCATAGCCTTTGTATGTGCACAACCACCTTAATTGACATTCAAAACTTTTATTAATTGATGTGGGTTTTAGATATCATGGGAAGGTATAAATCATTGTGAAATATGTTCCTAAATAAGAATTAGAAAAGATATTTGTACATTTATTATTTCAATAAATTTTGTCCAACGATTTGGGCATAGTGAAAGATTTACACACATGCATTTGTTCTATGCACATGCTTCTTCTGAATAACCATCTCCACACAACCACATCCGCACAACTAATTTTGTACTTGTGAAATATGTTACTAAATAATAATTAAAAAAAATAATGTATATTTATTATTTTAATAAACCTTGTGTGGAGCTTTTCTTGAGTGCGAATTCTACTATGTAGGTAGCTCCACACACTACTTGTTTGCAAAAGAAACGCTCTGTAAATTGCTTATTCCTAATAGTCTAATGTTAATACAATTCCAGTGTAGAGTGCAAAAGTAGACTCCAGATTTTTATTGCACGAAGAATTCTTGTCACTTTTCTTACCTCTGCATATGGATTTTATGTGAAAGTGTATAGGCTTAAATTATGCAACGAGACAACCCTTTGGCATAAGCACAAATATCAATGAACGTGCCTCTTATATACTAAGTATTGTTTTCACATTCCAACAAAATCAACCTCCTCCACACTAAAAAATTTGCTAATCAATTGGTTAAAGGTTGTGCTCCAGACACAATGAAATCATTGTTTATCTTTATCTTTGTGTAAATAGGCATTTGTGTAGAACTGTGGATGAAGTCAATTGTGTAGAGGAAGCTTTGAAGATTTCATCATGCCGACCTCCTCACTTTTCTCAATGAAATATTTCCGCACAAAAAATGTTGTTTGCTGAAAACTCCATCTCTAATTAATTATTTAAAGCTTACATAATGAAGCACAAAACTAATCAAAATCGAAAATGTGTAAAATTGATATATCACTTTCATTTCTAAATACAACAAAAAAATTATATTATGTACAATAGACATATTCAAATAAAACATAATAAAATCCCTTCGCAGTACTCTAGACAAATTTAAAGATAAGAGGACAATGAATAGTATTCATGTTTCATAGCAAATAGAACTATTTTCATATTTCATGTTATTGGCATATATGTATCAATGACATAATACACGTGCTCAAAGCATAAGTCTATAACATTAAGAATAACAAACACAGTAACAAAAACAACATTGAGTTTCAAATTTCAATCATCATAGCTATGATTGAAATAAATAAACAAAATACAAATGCGTAGAAGTTCATATGCGAAGCATTAAGAAATTTTATTCTTAGCCAGAATAATTTGTATCAGTAATGAAAATTCTCAATGGCTCAGTTTATTGGCTCATTCACTATGTTATTATATCATTTTCTCTTTAACTACCCGTTCCTGCATCCGAGAAAAGTAAACATGTAAACCGTAATATAGAAAGAGGGAACCACAAAAGAAAACAAGGAATTGCATTTACCAACTAGACTATGTGACATTAATAAAATTAACAAATCACGATGAGTGAATAGTAGAAAACAGAAAATGAATGTGCAAATATTTAAGGGCAATTATAGTTAGTGAAAGCATATATGCTAATATTTTCACTATCAGTTGTCTTCTAGATGCATGGCATTTTGAACCAATGTATTCAACTTAGCTTGCATGAATTCTTTCATTGGTACCATTGTAATATCTAGCCTCATGCATTGATTGGATAATTTCTTTTCAATCTCCATCGCCTCTTCTTGTAACTAAGCAGTTAACACAGATTTCCTGTTATTAATACTAACCAAGTTAGCTTGCCATTTTCTAATTTCTTTTGAAGTAAAATCAGTTATATCATCAAACTATTTTTCCACTGACTATCTTCTCTTATCCAATTCAAATGTTAGTGTATCTTTTGTAATCAATTCAGAATTTTGTATAATGCATAGGCCATCTAGATCTTGAACAATTTGCATCACCTTTAGAAATGGATCACTTCTCCCATTCTTTATTCTCTCACATTCAGAAATAATGTTTTCTAGTATATTGATTCTTCTCGACCATCCATATCTCATTCGCCTCATTTGATTAGCATTTGGAAGTTATATGTTTATATTTTCTAGATTAGACAACAATACAAGCCTTTGAAAGAAATAAAGTAAGTAATTGTTAATGAAATTCTCGTCTTCATTAATATTACTTCTCACCAAATCGACAAATGAGTTGATTTCCTGTGCAAATTGTAGCAACAAAAAAACTATGTGCCATGCATGTTCAATGATTTCTAACCTCTAGCATATATTACCGATAATATGACATTTGAATGCATTAACTAGCTGCATAGCTCTAATAGAACAATGATATGTGCTAGCAGTGGGAATTCCATATCACTGAGTCCATATTGCCACTGGAGTAATAAAAAAAGGACCCAAATTTAAAGAATTTTCCATGCGTGCTATTGTTGCTTTCATTACTAGGTTCTCTGCTTCCCATTGCATAATAGAAATTGCAAGCACATTTATGGCAGCTTCATGTAATGTCAAAAAACTCGTGACTCCAATTCTAGACATATGAACATTCATTTATGATTTATCAGTAATTTTTTTTATCATGTGCCCTTATTTTTTCAATTTTCAATATTTTGTTGTCCCTGCTATAGTTTGCATCTTGAAAATTGGCAAACTCATCGTTGAAAATAGAAAATTCTTTGGAAATTTGCTCCATTATTTTCTAATTTTCATTCAAAATAGTACTGACCCAATCAGGTAGCAGAGTTTTAATCTCCTCGTTAATAGCTTCTTGACCACTTCTTGTTTGTAGGGTACTTTTGCATTTTTCCAATTTAGTCATGTGCACTTTCTCTTAAATAAATGTTCAACAAGTCTCCTTGTCATCTCCAAAATCTGATATCTTACCTTGAATTAGTTGTGCGGCTTTGGTATATTATTGTTTTCTTTTACTCAATATGAAGCCAAAGCAATTACGGATATTCAAACAGAATATTGTGCAAGATTCTGATTCTTTGTTTGTATTTTGTTTCAATGCTAATACTTTCTTGTTAAAAAAACTCTCTAATGGTCATTTCTCCTTGATTATTGTTTGAAGCATTGTGATTCTTTTCACTTTCACTTGCAACTTTTGTCAAAAAGCTCTCACATTTTATGGCACCTAGATGTGCGATAAATATGCCTTTTGGATCAATGCCTCACCAACCTTGAACTTATTTTAAATTAAAACAATCCAAAGAATTCACAATCTATGCAAGATGGATTCCATTCTTCATGGTTACTCGTCCAATGGTAAATGGAAAATAAATAAAATGTTTATTATTTTTTATTCAAATTTAACTTTCCAATCATAGTATTTTCCGCAGAATTCGGTAATAAAATACCTGTCCATAACAATTCTTGCAAGAAATAGTGATTTACCTTGAAACCTATAACCTGGAATAAATGTATTATTTCCTCTTTCTTCATGTATCCCTTTTCCCCAGAGGAAAACTTGTTCTGCTCCAGATATTTGATGGGGCTCTCATCCATTTATCATGCAAATAAATTGCTTTACAATAATATCTTGAATTAGACAAAAAATTGAAATAGCTTCTAGCTTCCACAATCTGGGATAGCAGAATTGCATTGATTCTTTATCAAAATTGAAATGAGGGTTATTTATAAACTCATTAAAAGCATGATTCGACATGAGGGTTGTTATCAGCTATGTCATCATCAAGATCCTATCGTTATTTAGAAAATCTACTAATCAAAAACACAGTTCATTTGAAATAAGATCAACCCAGTTGAATACATAATATTTTTTATATGAATAATGGAGCACATAGAGAATGGATATTGGGACATTGGTCGTAGTTTTTTAGCCATTAAATGCACATACAACAAACAAAAATATTTAAAGTGTTCTCAAAACAAAGTAATATATAGGGAGAAAAAATTAGAAGGAGCTATAGAAGCTGGTGAAACGAACTCTTGTATGATATTCAAGCCACTTTCCAGTGATTCTATAAAACTATTTGATTTTAAAAAATCTAAGCACATATCTAGAATTAGTAGCTTCAATATTTTCCTGAATGTCTCTGAAGTCAAAGAAATACGAGTAGCTTTGGCTAGTAACATAATTGTTTTTGTTGTTAAATCAAATTCTTTGTGCATAATTAAATGATTTCTTTGAAACTAAATACTTATTTAATGCATGTAACATTCACTAATCCAATAGACCAAATCTTATTTCTACTCTTCTCCTGTGCAAATAGGTTCACATATCGTTGATACACAATTGACCACTAAAAGTTCTAATCGATGAATGCAAGTTAGTTAATAGTGTCAATGCAAATAACTTCTTTCCTTCACCTCGAAGCCATTTCCGTTTTGTAATTTTAAAATATTATGTCAACTAGCAATGTTTTCAATGCACTTTAGGTATATGTCATCAAAATAATAAACAATCACCTGTTACTACTCTACCTGTGGAATCCCTTCTATAGGAAACTTTCAATATATATAAATTCAGTATAACAAAGTATGCATTTGCAAGAAATGGTAGAAATAATTCGCATAATATAAACACGCCACAATTCCGATGAGAAAACAGTAGAAATTCCAACACAATTTTTAAAAATTTTGGTACAATTTTTTTTAGAATCAAATTATAATTGTCAAGATGTAGGATTTTCAGAATGAAAGTAATTGTTGATAGTACTAAATTTTTGTTGTTTCCATTTTGGCTATCTGTTACTATTCTGTATGTGAATTCTGTTTGGAAAATTTTTAGCCCCAAAAAATGTCATTTGATGCCTCAAAATTCTCTTGGAAGGTTTCACATCGCAATTCACCAAACCGGGTCCCGCCTGCAAAAATGGTCCCTTGAGTTGATTCCTCCACTTTTTCCACTCCAAATGCATAGAAATGGATGAAAAACAATATAATGATCCAATTCAGCTCATGCAATATTCTTTAGTTGGTTCCCATGAGGTTAGAAATAGTGTGCTCAAGCGTTGAGCAAGCACACCTGTAGCTTATAGTTGTGCTAGCCTTGTTTCAATCATTGTGGTCATAGAGTGCTTGCATATGGAGAAACTAGAGCACCCAATTTTGTTAAGTGTTGTCCAAAAATTTCAGATGTGTTCCTACTTTGTAAATTAGATTTAGAGTTGTAAATCCCCATGAAGGAGGGAATATGAAGTTGTGTGTGATGTTACGAAGCAATTCTAAGCCATTTAGAATCAATTGGTAGCAAGGTTGAGTCATTTCAGCTTCCAAGAATTTGAAAAGACAGTTTTGGAAGTGCTATGAAATAAGCTTGTAGCACCTACTGGATTTTATAGTATCACAACGAAAACAACTCATAGTGCCTACAACCAACAATTTTCAGGGCTGTGTGTTAGGTATTAAATGCTCATTTTTTGCCTTCCTGTTGAATCATTTGATAGATGAATCCCATGTAATTGGATGAGGTGAGGGTTGGAAGGACAAATGAAGAATCTCTCATGGAATTTTTGAGCAAAGTAAAATTATATTCCTAATTGACTGCAAAGTGTAAATTTTTCCTGAATTACTATCAAATTGGATATAGAGTTGTGGGTGTTTGTTGAGTTGCCCTAGGTTATTGGTAGCTAGGGAAACCCGTCCTGGTCTGTCATCAAGTGAAATTAAAGCTTGACTGAACTCAAGGATGGACTTAAGCTTAGTTGAAATGCATAAAGTGTCCATTAGGAAGAATGGAATTAAAGTTAAGATGTTGATTCTATATGAAGGCCTTTTGAATGGGTTGTTGTCAAACTATTTAATGAAATTATGAGCAAAAAAATTCCTTGAACAAAATTTAACTTGACAGGGTTAAGAGGATACTTTGATTTATCTTAAGGTAAGGTTATACAGGTTATTGGGAATATAATTATAACCATTTTTTTAATGTGGAAAGTGGAAATAGCTTTGGAAGATAAATGGAAAGAGGCTTTAGTGGAAGAAGTAATGCATAATTACAGGACAACAATGACAAGACTTGCAATAAGAGACAATTGGGGAAAAACCCTAGAGGAAGTCTTGTATTATGGTTTTAACTATTGGATCAATTATCTCATTTGAATTTATAGCACAACGATGTGCATTGTTGGATATTAATTTTCAAGGAAGATGAACAAAGGCATAAAGGACAAGAGAAGGAAAGACACCAAGCAAAGAACTTGGTATTGAGGTAAGAAACAAACTTGTCACAAAGAGTTAGGGAAGAATAACCTTACAACAAGAAGGGGACAAGTTGAATTCTTAGTAGGAGTGAATTAGTAGTGGCTACCTATTGATGGTATTGGATCCACCAACATGTCAGGGGATCTCCATGGTAAGAAGTCCCAATTAGACCTCAAACCGTTTGATGTAGGAATCCCATCAGTGGGTTGTACGGTATCACCTTGACCATGGTTTCACACAAAGGAAAGTAAGATGTCCCTGTTGATAGCAAGGGTGTGAAATATGTAGTAAGTCAAGGAAGGTGCATGAGTGGTTCTAACACATGGAGGGTAAGTTGAGTGCACCCATTGGAAACCTGTGAAAGCATAGAGTTAAGAAGGGAACACATGAGAAAAGGTACATCACAACATGGAAGGCAAGTAAGCTAGCAATCCGAAGTGATGGTTAAACCAACAACACATTTAAGTAAGATTCATACATACATATACAGAAAATAGCTACACATGCATGCATAAGAAAACATATACATATATCATTTAGAGTAAACAAATAGTTGAAATACAATATGACATATGCATGAAATGTGTTGTATTTGTTATATTAATAAGTGTAAGTTCTAGTCATATAATACAACCATAAGAAACCATTAGTTCCAATAGCGGAATGTTACAGTCACAACCGCCTGCTCCTCCAAAGAGATATACTAGCTCTGCACAGTGGAGAAGCCAAGGCTTATTACAATACTATCCAAGCTTTCTCTAAGATACTCCTATTGGAAGCTTGGCTGACCAAAATCCTCTACAATGAGTTATGAGGGACTATTTATAGCAAAGGGTGGGGTGGCCCTTAACATTTCCATTTGTGACAGTTCATCTACCCTCATGAATCTTCATCTACTCTATGGTTGTTATATCCAACTATCAACACCTGAACTTCCACTTGACAAGACTTTACATACAATCTGCACATGTACCCATGTGAGACAAAATGGCTTGAGCAAGCCATGCAAGACATCACTAACACTCAAAGCATTGTGGTAAGACCAACACTTTAACATCCTTGTGATGGTCGATGGTGGTCAACTGATGCCAAGCTTGGTCGTCCGTGATGGTGTCTATGTGCTCAATGGTGATGCTGAAAGTGAACTCTTTCCTCCCTTGCATATGGGTACACTGATACAATCCCTTTGTCCACCTTTTTTGATAGCATGCACATCATTATCTTGGGTGTAGCCGGACCAAAAACACACTGGTGCATAGTGTCCATCTTGATCTCCAAGTGTGTGCTGGTGGACATGCAGATCAACTATCAAGCTACATGTTCATGCATGCCCATAATGACATGCATGCTGCTAAATTTCGTTGCATGAGATCAACAACATTTCTCATCTTGTCTGCTCCATGGAAGTTGCTAGGATGGATCTATAACTTATGTGGGTGCAATTTCATCTATCTCTGCATGTTGTGCCCCCTGCTGTACATGTTCCTGCTGCAACTCATTCTCTTGTCTGTGTAGCTCCTGTTCTTCCTTGAGTTGTTGCTTCATCACATGGAACTCCTTCTCTATTTCTCTATCTCCCTTTGTGCGATATTCGTGTCACGCCGTCCTCTCATAGCCTACATCTCCAAAGCTCCTTTTGTCATGACTGGATGTGCTTTGAACTTGCAGCTTTGCTTTGCCTCTATGTTGTTAACAACCCTCCTCTTGCATTCGTTGCGTGCGGGTGTGTTGTCTTCTACTACCGCTGATGGTGTTGCTCACTGTGATGTTGATGCCATCTTATCTTGATTTCCTTGTATACAGACAACTTGATGTCTTCATACGTAGGCAAACTCATAGACACTTGCTTAGCAGCAAACCCTATTGTGCTCTAAGCAATGTCCTTTGACTCTGCTCTCTTGAAGACCATTGTACTTGTGCTGCTGAGAGACAGACGAACACTTGTGATTTATGGAGACATAAAAACACTCATGGAAATAAATCTATCAGTAAAAAATGAAAACAAACTTGAGGATGGACTTGTAACATACCTGTGTGATTGATCGTGAAGGTCGCGCAATTTCCAATGGGAGGTCGGGAGACTGACTACCAAAACTGTGCAAGGCACAGTCCAAGCTATCAGGAGGCTTATTGACTACTAGATAATGCATAGTCCAACCTGACCTGCTGAGGACTGAAACTGTGCAATGCACAATTTCAGCCAGCAGTGACATGTAACCTCTCAGCCAGTAGGATATTGTCTCCAAGAATTGTGCAATGCAAGCCTAAAGGTCAATTTTGGGCCAGACTTACACAATTCTGGAGGAAAGGCAAAGCCTTAGCTTCTAGAAATATGTAGTGCTAGTTGGGCAAGGCATGATTCGGGCCAAGGTAGCCCAGACTAGTAGACGGGTGACTTAAAACATAAGAAGTTTGAATGCATGATGAGATGAGTGCAAACAAGAGTGAATGATTATGTATGCAAACAATAAGTGTATGATTAAGAAAATGGAACAACATGCATGCAAGTGAAGTGTGTTGCTGCAACAACAACCATCCGTGCGGAAACAATGTCATGCATGCGACAACAGTGAGATGTGAAGAAAAACTGAAACAATGCTTCCAAAAGATAACATACATCAAAACAACAACAAGTGCTCACTGAAATCAAGAAGACAACACTCACACAAAGTTAAACACAAAAAGCAACAGAAACACGGTGCGAGACATGAAAAGCAAGCTTACCCCGAAACAGCTGCGATGAATGTGTCGACGACTCCTAGATGAAATGTGTGATGTTAGAGATGCAAGGTTGATGTGAGGAATGAGCTATGAAATGTCCGATTGATGAGTTTTGATAAGATCAAGGTTGTGCCGCACGTGCCACAAATCTAGAAAAAGTAACAATTGGTGGGAGGTTTCTGAAATGATCCTTGCATGTAACCTCTAGTTGTTAAAAATAGATCCCTGAATCAAGGTATGCCTTTGCATGATACCTTGGGAGAATTAGTCCATGGATGCAAATTATTTTTTCTTGGTCCGAGAGGGAACCGGTCAACCTGACGGCACATGCATTGGTTTACGAGTTTGGGATGAAAATCTACGCAATTTTTGGGCTTAGCAGAGATGGTTGTCCCAGAGGGATTGCACAATTTCTTGGAGGAACAAGTGACTGTCTCCCAGGATTGCATAATTTCTGGGCTGAACAGCTATCCTAGATCAGACCTCACAATTTTTTCAAGGAAGCATGTCTCGCTGCAACTCACAATTTCTGATCCGAGTAGTTGTCCTAGGTCAGACCTCACACATTTCTCAAGGAAGCCCTTCTGATTGCATTGTGCAATTTATGGGAGGAATAGGCCGCCTAGCTAGATTTGTGCAATTTCTGCTAGCTACTGGGCTGGCTGTCCTAGAGGGATTGTGTAATTTCTGGGAGCAGCAGGTGACTGCTACCTAGAATTGCGTAATTTCTAGGCTGAGCAGCTGTCCTGGGATGAATTGCGAAACTTTTTGAGAGGATGATTGTCGGGAAGCATTGCGCAATTCTAGAACCTTGGGAGTCCAGATGGGTTTGCGCAATTTCTTGAGGGAAGGATTGTTCCCCTCTAGAATTGCGTAATTTCTCGAGGGATATGCTCAACCAGTACTTGACACTAAGTCTGGAAAGCAGCCTTTGAAGGAGGTGGAACAATTAGCTTACATGCACAGGCTGACAAGACTCTATGAAAAAGCTGAAGTTGATGTGCTTGACAGTGCAACACATGTTACTGAGGATGGTTGGTAGGGAGACTCCAAAACAAAGCTAAGGAAAACTTTGGAGGGTGGTTGTAGCCACTACAACACTTGGTGACACACTGGTAGAATTTCGGCTCTCTGAAAGGACCTTGATCATGAAAATAAATTCTAACACCTCCGAAAGTATTGTTCATTTCTCTGTTCATCTTGGTTTCCACACCTGCTTGATTGTAAGATGTAGCATCTACCAAGCCCTTGGTCAGTTGAAACACATCCCAAGCCAAGCCAACATATTTGTTTCAATTGGGGATGAGGGGTATATTGGTGCACAAGAAGTATAGTTGTCGGAGTTTTAGTTTCATCTGTTGTGTTGCTCTATTGCCAACAGGCCTGGACAATACCCTGACGGAGTCACGCAGGAACACAAGCATCACTTCGCTACCAGTGAGCTTGGTCAGTACCCTGGTGGAGTTACTTGAATCACCTCTCTGTGCAGGAAGCCTTTCTCTTCTTTCACCTTGTTCTTTTTCATTTTTAAATTTTTTAAATTTTTTCGTAACTGTGCATAACACTTATTCATTTCATAGGTGGAAGAGGGATCCTGAATTATTGAGAGCATAAGAGGTTGTTCCTTTATAGAAGTAATTTATATATACCTCTGACATGCTTGTTAGGGTTTACCCCTCGCCTTACTCTACTTGACTGAGTTGGCAATGATTAACCCAAAAACAACCGACTAGAGTAGGTGATACTAGTTCATGCGCAAGCATCTTGTTTTCACCAAGGTGCACTTCGAATAGTATGTATTTTCCATTGATGTATCATGGACTGAAATTAACAAGTTATTCATGAGAGAGAGGACAACAGATAACCAATTGTTAATAGTTGTACAAGTCCTCTTGTACCTGACCCAACTTGTTTCAAGAGTCGCACACGGTCCATTCAAAACTAACCTATGACATAAACAACCAAACAAACCAAAAAGAAAAGCAAGAAGCAGAAGAAAATGTGTATGCAAATTGAGTAAGAAAAAAAACAAGCAAGCAAGAAAATACACAAGGAAAGAAGAAAACATGCAAGCAAGCAAACAACCCAAAAGCAAAGACTACTCCTACTCCTAAGCTAACAGTGCATGGGCCTGATCATGTGAAGTGGTATTTCCAATGCAGCCACCAACACATTGGTCGACCCATGTTGGTGAAGGAATGGTTCATGAACCTTGCAGTTGCGTAAACCAGCAAGCATGAAAGGTATAATGATGAAGACAAACACACTCCGAGCTTAAGTGCGTCCACAGAAAAGAAGTAAGTGAAAGTGCATGACATGCATTATATGGACTTGTGATGGTGTTGTGCTACACTATGCAGATGTTGAGTGTATGCATTCTCTTGACTGTGATACGCAAACATACGTGAGAAAGGTAGACCACTTACATTGTGCAAGTGTGCTTGCTGTTGGGCACCAAATCAGGCTATCATTCTGTTTCATTTCCATCACCATTTTTGAACTTTTTGCACTTATTTTCCCATGTTTTCTATGCTAAATTTATGAGGTAAACACCCCTTGACTTGTCTATTGGAATATTTTTTTAATGAAGTAAAGTCACGGAGTTTTGCCTATTCGCAACACTAAAATGTATGTTTGACCGCAGCTTCTAGAGAACAGGAACCAAGGTTTCAACATTCCGCAATAGATCTGCTATTCACAGCAACGACCAGCCATAGGGAGGCCATGCAGCTGGAGTTGCAGATCCCTGAACCATTCTTGAGAATCTTTCTAATCTTGTCCGTGGTGTTGGTACCGTTCCAACTAATGTATATTTCTGGGGTTACGGTTACCATGTTTTGGGGAAAGAGGTTGTTCTCCCTCACTGTGTATAAAATAACATTTTATTCCTATAATTGGGGATGCCCCATTGATATTGTAATAATCCTTTTCAGAGTAATAAAGTATCATCTATTTTGTTTTTCTAATGTTCGTTGTGACTAGCGCAGCGCTGATCAGATAGTTGGGCCCGCTCTTCTGATCAGGTGCTACGTCCTTCTGTGTGTGTTATTTCATAGTTTATGCTTATTGTTACAGTCATTAAGTTCTTGTAATTGCTTTTTTGAAGTTTTTAATTGATTTAGTTTCGCAACAATGTTTTGAATCTTAATCGTGAACCCTTGGTCAGAACGGACTGTGCTCTTGCCCCTGCATATACCTTGTGCATTGCCTTGAAAGGATACGCACCTGGATTGATAATTTAATGTCAGAGTAGGGTGAATAAATCATTCATACCTGGACACCAATATTTTGGCATTGTCGTTGGGGAGGCTAACGAGGTGCAAGGCAATGATTCGGACCAACCAAAGGGTCAATCTCTTGTCCTGGGGAGAGAACGAGTTTTCTCACTCTGCTTCAGGTCCTAAGCATAGGTGTTCTTTCCGCTTATTTTAATTTTTTATTTTCTATTTGATTTGGGCCACTCTCTTGTCCTAGGGGGAGAGGAGTCTTTTGATGCCCTACTCAAGGCCCTGAGTTAGATTTATTTCTTTCAAACCCGTGTGTGTTTTTGGGAAACCCTAGCTTTTACCCTGGGGAGGGAGGCGTCTTTTGATGCCCTGCTCTAGATCTATAAGTATTAGGTTCTCTCGAGGTGTTCGTTTGTTTCTGGTTCTTATCGTGGGGAGGGAGGAGTCCTTTGACACCCTGCTCTGGGCCTTGAACCCTAGTATCCTGTTTTTTTCGTCTCTCTTTTTGTAATTTCTTTCATCATGGGGAAAGAATGGTCCTTTGACACCTTACTCCAAGACTGAAACATTGTAGGTTGATACCAAGATACCAACATTTGTATGAACAAAGAACCAAATAAGAGGGGCAAAGGGAGAGCCCCAAAGAGGGCAGGACTAGATCTGGGAAGAAAGAGCTATATCCAGCAAATTATAGCAAAGGTTGAATCAGAAGCATCCTCTCACACAATTGTGAGACCAGAGGCATGGAGAGTGAAGTCCGAGGGACAATTATTAGATTAACTAGTTTCTTTACAACATTCTTTAGTGATTCAACATAGCAGGTCCCTCTAGCAGTTGAAGAAACATCCAACAGTATACCTGACCAGGGAAACCTTACACTGGGAATAGAGGGAGAAGAGATCGTGAGCAGGACATTGACAGAGTCAGACCACTATAGCAAAGGAAAGGAGGTTGTAGCCGAGGGATCAAGTCATCAGGACGTAGGAGAAGGGAATGAAGGAGTACTTGCATCACCAAGAGATCGGGGAAGTGCTGCTAAGGCAACTCGAATCCGAGTGGTAAGGAATCCTCAACCATCTTCCACATAACCTGTTGAAATTCCTAGCGGTTATTGGAAGATATATATGGCCCCCAAAACCTCCACCATTCGAATTTCCAATCAGGGATCTAGGAGTTGGTGCATCCACAAAGCCTATTCCATTAGCAGCCTTACCAAACTTTCATGGGCTTGCTTCAGAAGACCTTGACACATTTCTATTAATTTTGACATAATGTGCCATGGGTATGACTACAATATAGATGCCCAAAAGTTAAAATTTTTTCCTTCTACATTAAAAGGAACAACTCTGCAATGGTTCATGGGCCTTGGAGGAAGCTCTATTGCCACATGGGATGATATGAAAACATCTTTTCTGGAAAAATACCAGGACTACTTCAAATCTCGGAACAGTAAGGAGGAACCTTTTAAGTTCACACAAAAAGAAGACAAGAGCTTGGAAGATTGTGTGGAATGATTCAAGTACACCTTAAAAAGGTTAGGTCACTCCGACCTGGATAAAGAAATTTTAAATATTATCCTCGTCCGATATTTTCGTGAAGACTTGATGGAACTATTGAACATTGTGGGAAAGGGAGACATCTCTAAGGAAACCTTTGATGTTATATGTGAACTATGCATCTAGTGCTCAAGGGGGCTTGCCAGAAACAGACAAGGGGTTCACTCAGCAAAGGGGTCTAGCAGGGGTGTTATGAAGGCAGAAATCGGGAACCTGCTAGACAACCTAAGAATGGATATCCTCAGTACTCTGTTGACACAGATGGATACTCTACAAGTAAAACATAAGCAGCTGGAATTGGACAGGACCATGGCAATATTCTACCCAAAGTGTAGAAAGAAGCACCAAGAAAGGGAATGTCCACTAAACTCCATAGAGGAATGTGTAATCTACGAGCTAAATCATGCAACAAGCTCATGCCCCTCCTTTCCAAGCCCAAAAGTAGTATTTCAAGGGATAGGGGAAGAGACGGAGCAATTGTACCTCATGGGGTCTAGAAAGCCATGGTAGCCTCGATCACCGATGGGAAATCAAGGTATGTAATCAAATCCATCTCAGTACTTCAATAATTTTAATATGAATTCTCAGTCCATGCCCTATCCTTCCATGTGGCTGCAATACCAGTTTCCACCTTGGCAGTAGTGGAACCCTCAAGCTAGTTTGAGCTCCCCGTGGCCTCCACCTTGGCGAGGATCCCCTCCTCGGCAGTTCCTTCAGTCGATGCCACAACAGCAACTCCAACTGCCATCTAATGTGTCTCCTGGTAATAAACCTGCCTGTCTTCAGCTTCCAATCCAACCCAATCTGAATCCAAATAATAAGGGAACTCATCAAGCTGACATCCTTAACCTACCTTCATACATAATTTCCACTATAGAGTTGTATGAAATGAACCTGCGATTAGGGAAAACAGTTAATGTTCAACCTCCTCTAGTTATCATTGAACAACTTGATAGTGAAGGTAAGGAATCCGAATCAATTAATAAAGAGCCAAAACAAACTAATAGAAATCAGGCACCTCCTGTAAAACAACATCAATTTGAACCACCTTACCTAGAGAGACTAATTTTGAGTAAATCAAACCCTTAAGCTGAATTTGATTTATTAAGAGAATTGTAGAACTTATTTGTTAAAATTCCCTTGTTACAAGCTATGAAGGATGTGCCAATATATGCAAAAACTCTTAGGGAATATTGTTCAAAGAAACCTGCAAAGAAATCCAAAGACCCCCTCACTATTCATGTTATGGGAAAATTATCAGATTTCATGATGGGAAAGTCAATGCCTGAAAAGTATGGAGATCCAGGGAACCCAATTCTGACAGTACAAATTAATGGGGTAGAGATTCCAAATGTGCTAGTAGACCTAGGCACTGCCATCAATGTTATTACCATTGAAACTATGCATGCATTAGGTATACGTAACTTAAAACATACACCTACAGTATTGGAACTCGCAGATCGATCTACAGTCAAACCTGTAGGGAAGTTGGAAGAAGTAACAATTTAAGTGGATTCATGGAACTAGCCCATAGATTTCCTGGTTTTACATACGCAATCTTCAGTGGGTGGCCATCCTTTGATTTTGAGTAGACCATGGCTGGCTACTGCAGATGCTTACATTGGATGTCGTTCAGGGCACATGGTTATTTCAAATAGGCACAACACTAAGAACCTAGTGTTATACCCACCTGCAGAACCAAAACCATCCATAAAACCAGTAGGTGGAAAGAAAATTTTATCGAGGAAGGAGCCTGAAATAGAAATTGAGGAATTGAGACCAGTCGTCACTATTGGACAAGCCCTTCAGTTGAAAATGGAATCGGAAGATGATGTAATTACCTCCTTTATGGATGATCCTTGCTTCGTTTCTGAGCCAAGTCAACAAATCCTAGAATATATCCTAAGTTGTGAGACTCAGGAAACAATTGCAACAGCAGAAGGATCAGAGGAGCTACCTGTTGATGCAACCCATGAAAGTGTTCCAAGGGAAATAGAACCAGGAAAGACCCTGAATATTAATCCAAACCTATCAGAATCCCAAAAGAAGCAGGTTGTAAATGTCTTTTGGAAACATAAAGAATCCTTTCCCTGGGATTATTCAATATGAAGGGGATTCTTGCTGATTTATGTACCCATCACATATACATTAAGGAAGATTGTCACCCTGTGAGACAACCTCAGAGAAGAATGAACCTTGCATTGAAAAATATTGTGAAAGAAGAACTTTAGAAATTACTGGACATAGGTTTTATCTACCCCATCTCAGATAGCTAATGGGTTTTCCCATTAGTAATGGCCCCCAAGAAAAATGGTAAATGACGGATATGCGTGGATTATTGAGAATTAAATATGGCAATGCAGAAAGATCATTTTCCCTTGCCATTTATTGATCAAGTTTTGGACATATTGGCTGGAAAAAAGTTTTTCTCCTTTCTAGATGGGTTTGATGGGTATAACCAGATCTATATAGCTCCTGAAGATCAGGATAAAACCACTTTCACATGCCCCTGGGGAACATTCGCATACTAGGTCCTTCCTTTTGGTCTGTGTAATGCTCCTGCAATGTTCTAGAGGGCAATTTTGGGGGATCTTCTCTGATTTGATAGATGATAGCGTTGAAATTTACATGGATGACTTTACTCCATATGGGAATTCATTTCTTGAAGGGCTAAAAAATTTAGAAAAAGTTCTCGAAAGGTGTATACAAGAGCATGTCTCTCTGAGTACGGTAAAATGCCATATGATGATGGAAGAGGGAATTGTTATGGGACATTTACTCTCACCTAAAGGAATCCGAATGGACCCAACAAAGATAAAGGTAATTATGCATTTCTCGACACCCAAAACGCCCACACAGGTACGCAACTTTATTGGTTGTGCGGGTTATTATAGGCGTTTTATAGAAAATTTTGCTAAAGTAGCACATCCAATTTTTCAATTACTAACAAAAGATTCAGATTTTGTGTGGACAGAGGAATGTGATGCAACTTTTATGAGAATTAAGGAATTGGTCTATAGCGCCCCGATCCTTAGAGGGCTGGACTGGGCATTACCTTTCCATATTCACATGGATGCTTCCCAAACACTGATTGGTGCAGTATTGGGATAGCAAGAGGACAGAGTGCCATATGCAGTTTACTATGTCAGTAAGAATCTAGGTCCTACTGAATTAAACTACACAGTGACTGAGAAAGAGTTCCTTGCTGTCATTTACACCATCAACAAATTCTGGCACTATATTACCAAGTATCCTACTTTTGTGCATACTGATCATGCAACTATCAGGTATTTAATGAATAAACCTATTACCCCTAGTTGCATTACAAGATGGCTCTTACTACTATAGGAATTTTATATTACTATAGTAGATAAACCAAGGAAGGACAATGTGGTTGCAGATTTCTTGTCTAGGATAGAACATGATGATAAGAATACACCAATTGAAGATAAATTTCCAGATGAACATCTTTTTGCAGTTTCTGCTAACACTCCATGGTATGCAGATATTGCTAATTATCTTGCTACAGGGAAGGTGCCTCGTCATCGGTCATATAAGGAGCAAAGGAAGATTATTCACCAGAGTACCCAATATTCATGGATGGTAGGATATCTCTTTCATGCAGGGGTTGACCAACAGATTCGACGTTGTGTGGCAGAAGATGATATCTATGAGATATTAAAGGTTGCACATGATGGACTCTGCCGAGGACATTTTGCAGATAAAAGAACAGGTCACAAAGTGCTACAAATGGGATATTACTGGCTCTCCATCTTTGGTGATGCTCGGGATTGTGTTTGAAGGTGTGATAGCTGCCAACAAATGGGACAACCTATGAAAGCAGATGAAATGCCTCTATAGCCCCAGATAGTCCTTGATCCATTTGAGAAATGAGCCATTGATTTTGTTGGACCATGTTGGAGAGGTAAATCCCCTCTACGGATAGAGGCGATCCCTACTAGCCCAGACGGGTCTAGCAACAATCAAACAATGCTATCACGTAAGTTCCTAATTGCAAATAAAGAGTAGGTGATGAAGACCTACTTGAGATCCAACGCTTTAGTTCGTAGAAGAGACGGCGCTCGCGTTCCTTTGCCTTGGCCAGTCACGATCCTTCACTATCCACGTGAATGGACACCTGCACACAAAGAGAACAAACACAAACACAAGCGTAAAATCTAATATATGCAATTATACATCAGTTAGGAAGGATATAATTCAACATCAACCATTACAAGTACAACGAGAATGGAACCATAATGATAGTCATCTATTATTAATAATTCAACAAAGGAGAATACAACCAGCGTCCTGACGTCAAGTCCTCCTTTGGCTGGGTGCTCAGCTACACAAGTCTTGCAAAAGCTTGAAGGGGTGAGGGAAAAGCTCTCTCTCTCTTTAGTGACAAAGTCTCCTTACTTAGGGAAAGCCTTATGGATACAAAGAAGGCTTCTTGCAACTCCAACCTTTTGATGTCTTCCTTTCAGCACAAGTATTGCCACACGAGTCAAAGCTATTAGAACCAGAACTAGCTTGCTCAAGCCATGAGAAGAAGCTTTTATAGAGGAAAAGGAAGAGATAAGGTCAATCCCCCACAATTATGGATTTGGCTTCATCACTTGGAAACTTCCATGGAATGGTGGCAAACAACTTTCCATCCAAGGAGATTCGAAGCCAAACCATCCTCACTCAATTTGGAATCGGTTTGGTGAATGAGGTGGATAGAACCTTCGGAGGTTTGAGTGGTTAAAAACTTTACCCAAAATGATTGGCGCAATTGCGACTCTGGGACAGAGCGCCAATGGCGCGCCCTTTCTTTAGGATTTTCCCCATTGGCGCGGGCATAACACAGGGTACCCGCGCTAATGCAAAAAGGGCTATTTTTAGGGGTAATGAGCAGGAGATGTCTTAAGGGCATATGAAGCTCATGTTTAGAGGTAAATGAGGCAAGTGGTTTCAAGTCTTGTCACTTCTCACAAGTCCCAGAATGAGTCCTCCAAGATGCGGGAGAGGGGTAACAGGGACGGTGACAAACGGTGACAAATTACTGTGTAACAGATGCCCCCTAAAGCATGAGGCTCGAGAGAGAGAGGGGTGAAGTGCTTTACAAGAACATGTGTGACTGAAACACTGCCGCCGGAGAACCTGCGAAAAGAAGTACAACTGATATCTCAAGTACATGATATATATGTGGTATGGGCGCAGCCATCCGTAACAAAGTATAAAACTGGATCCCAGGCATGGACGCAGCCATCCGATAAGGATCTATAAATGGACTCAGGTATGGTCGCAGCCATCCAATTAATTGAGTCATGTAATGATTACAAAAAATCCACAAAATGCAACCCGGATGTAAAACATGCACGATCTGGGGTCTTGCGCTCCAACTCGACCCGAACATAGTACAAGTTCAAGCATGTGAATATAGGAGTCGAAGTCGAACATGCATGAACATCGTCTGATTACCAGCCAATGACGAAAGCTGTTAACAGACGCGAGAGGTGCCACCAATAATGACGATGGTCCTCAAGGTACATTAGGTACAATCCACGGCATGCGAATGAATGAGCCGGTGTCGAACACCCGTAGAGTCATCCAATCGGAGGCCAATGATGAAAACCTCGCGTCGAACACGAAGAACCTGCCATTGAGGCATGCAGGCTCCAAAGGTACCTGAAGGGAGTCTCTAGGTCACCTTCCTGGATAATGAGCTGAAGTCGACAGGAAGTGATCTTCGTCGAAGGTGGGCCATAATTTTTCCCACATCATCGACACGAGACAGAAAGAGACAATATGTTTTGTGTGAGATATCAGAGGGAGGTTAAGCATTCTTGCAGAGGCCAACTTCTCTTGAACATATCGGCGGCACTACGACGAATTTGGCAGTATTTGAGGTCAAATGATCAGGGGTCATGATGACAAGACGATGAACAGATGAATGGTCAAATAGGATAACCCAAACCCATGGAGGAAAATGTGAAATGAGATGAGATGTCCCCACCCAGACATGAATGCAAACAATGCCATGTTCAAGAGCGACACACTGTCGATGACGGCGATTATGATTCCTCTATTTCCCCCACCATTTTTGGTGAGTACCCCGGTTATTTTTGGATGACAAGCTTGACGGGGATAGCATATGCTTGAAGGGCGTCATTTTGACGGAATCTGATGTCATCAAGTTTTAACGAGTCTGACAAATGAAAAACTCGACGCCTTTTCATGTTTAGAGAGTTTGAAAAGACAGCGAAAAGAAAACTCTAGGGGTGTCCTTTTTCGTAGAGTTGTGTCTCTCGAGCCCGAAAAAGTATAAAACTATGCTCGAAAGAACCGCCCGATCATTACGACCGAGGAGTACTTTTCGTAAGTAGTGACATCGATTCGAAAAAGTAAAAAAGCAATCGATATCACGTCATTTCGTTTCCATTAACGAACCTGAAACGACAAGTGTCCAACAATCTTTTCATGCTTTATACGGTCAGGAAAAAGAGTTTAAAGACGACTGCCTCTTATTTACTTTTAACGAGTCAAGAGGAATAACTCGACAATCTTTTCATGTTTAGCGAGTCAGAAAAGAGCTAAAATATGACTCCATAGTGACTTTTTCGTGTATTTACCGAGTCCGAAAAAGTATAAAATACAACTCGTTTCACCGTCGAAGCTGTGCAAGAGACCTGTTGCTGCACAAGAAGTAAACGTAAAACCCATTTTCGACCAAAAGTACATCAAAATACTCAAAAACAACCTTTTTAAATAAAAAATGAGTTAAAAAGCTTATAAATAGGGTGAAAATGTAAAATTAAAATTACTTTTACCATTTTACCTATTGAAGAGTGAAAAGAGTCCATTTGGGAGGCAAACTTCAGGTGGCGATTGCGATCAATCCAGGCAACCATTCACGACCTCGTCAGTTCCAGGTAAGAGGCGCTTCCCTTAGCTCCATTTTCATACCATTTTTAATTCATTTAGTTCCTGATTGGGCCCCAGCAAGGGGGAATTGCAAAATTAGGGCTTCGCCCCATTGGCGCTGGTATCCAGCGCGGACCCGCGCTAATGGTGTAAAAAACCCAAAGGAGCCGCGCCATTAGCGCGACTGTTTTAAGAACAGTCGCGCTAACCGCGCGACCTAATTTTTCCCATGTTTTTTCCCATACAAAGTGAATTTTCTTTGGATTAGCATTTGTCTAATGTTCTAATGAAGGCAAATTTGTGAAGTGAAAGCTCGGGTGTGCCCCGAAGCACAATTTGGGCAACAGAGTGCAAAGGTGTTGATCACCACCATTCGGAACTTGACGCTGAAAGCCATCCTCTTCACCATCACACACGCAGCTGGGGTACAAGCACCTCACGAGGCCAGCAAGAACCACCTGATCCTAGCGACTGAATGCCTCAGTCCAACCGTTTTTAAATTGGGCTGCCGCGGTGACTACTAACATTAAAAGGCGGCTCACCAATTGCAAGCGAGCTGAGACGAAACAGTTTGCATACAGCTCCATCCTGGTATCGTTCTTCTGGAATGAATACCACTATTCCAGATTCAGAGAGCTGTGGTGGCAGATCCATTGCCACAAGAGCCTAGAATGGCTCGTTGGGCAGCACTGATGCCCAGGGGAGGAGGAGGCCAGGAGATGTCATGGCATCCCGAGTTCTTCATATGGCTCCGACGGCAATTCATCGTGATCCAGGATTGGCTGTATGCAGGGACCAGTTTCATGGGAGACCCAGACCTTCCACTACCAGAGGGGGAGGAATGGGAGGAGGAGCTAGGTTTGCACTCCTCGATTTTGATGTTTTCTATTTTTTTTTTGTCTTTTTTGATACATGCATAAATAATGATTATATATGTATGTAGATGTGGGCCCAGAGAGACCAGCCGGGCTATCCCCTACAGCGCGAAGAGGCCAACTTGCAGCCGACCCACCGGCAGTGGGGGAGGAGTTGATTCACAATCTCGAGGGGCTTGCCCAAGGGATTCCTGGTTATGCCAGATTGGCAGATGTTCCTCTTGCTTACCAGAGGCATACAGTAGGGGTGCAGACTTGCGTCCATCGTCTGCTAAGACAATTGGTGCGAGCGGTGATGTGTTATCATGAGCACCACCGTGCTTAGGCTTCTAGACTTTCTTTTCTGCATATATATTTTTTGAGAGACATGTGTCTCAGATGTACCGGGAACACAAACTCTATCCAGACATGTACATTCTATTTTTTGAGCACCTCAGTGCGCCACACGATATCTATTATATATATATATATATATTATATATATATATATATATATATATATATATATATATATATATATATATATATATATATATATATATATATATATATAATATATATATATATATATATATATATATATATATATATATATATAATATATATATTATATATACATGGTGTTTTTATTGTATCTTATGCTTCCTGTATTTTGTTGATTTACATATTATGCAAATGCCTGTCCAGTACATAGTTATCCAATGCATCGGTTACTGCATTAAGTCTTCTTGGAATGTGATGATAAGTAATGTAATCAAAATCTCTTTCCAGTAACTTAACACGTAAATACAACCTTAAAATGTGATGATCTCTGACGAAATATCGTCCATTGAGCTGGTGGACTACAAGTTGTGAATCTAAGTTTACAACCAATAAGCGAATTCCAAGGTTAATTGTCTCGGCTAATAATTCAATTACAGCACTATATTCAGCCACATTGTTCATTGTACAACCCAGACACACTCCTTGAATATCTACTAACTCACCATGAGGATCGTAGATCACCCATGCCACAGATGACAGATTGCGAGTACTGCGGGAAGCACCATCAGCGAAACCAACGTAAGGTGATCCAGACATCTGTTCAAGAAGCAAAAGAAACAATAAGCGGCAATCACGCCGACACACTGAGATAAAAATGAAATAAACACGCACACACACAACACACTCTTAAAAAGCATATGCATGTACAAAATAAAAGAGAGAGCGCCTGGACTCAGGCATAATATTTCTTAAGATATAGCCCATTTCGGGGATTGCCTTCATAATCTATCAGCTCATAGGCACCTTTTTGTAAAACTCTTTTCACAATATAGGGCCCATGCCACATTGGCTCGAGTTTTCCTGACCCTAGCTTATTGTTAGCCTGATCGTAGAGCAGTACTAGATCTCCCTCGATAAAAGAGCGGGGATTAACAGTGTTATCGAAGTGAGTTTTCACTCGCTTCTTTTGAGATTTGATAGCTAGGGAGGCAAGACGACGTGTCTCATCCAGTCGTTCCAAGTAAAGAAGCCGCTCTTCTACAGGAGTAGTATCGGGGAGTAACTCGACGGCTAATTTGAGTGAAGGAATCTTGCACTCAATGGGAAGGGCTGCCTCCAGTCCATAAACTAACTGAAAAGGGGTGAAACCGGTGGCGTCCTTCACGGAGGTCCAGTAGGCCCACAAAGCGGAGAACAAAATCAAATGCCAACTAGACTTGTGGATGCCAACAGTTCTTTGAAGCATCATGACCAAGACCTTGTTCACGGCTTCCACTTGACCGTTTGCCTGAGGATAGTATGGAGTTGAACTATCATGCCTAAGTCCTAGTTGGGTTGTCAACTCGGCCATCATATGATTACGGAAATGTTTTCCGTCATCAGTGACAATGGCTTGTGGAACCCTAAACCGAGAAATAACATGGTTAAACAGAAACTGCACCGTGGTATGACCATATTCCGACAATGTGGGCATCGCCTCGGCCCATTTTGCAAAGTAATCTACAGCAACGATGATGTCACCATGCCCCCCGACCGAGCGAGGGTTACATGTCACATAATCGATGCCGCATTTGGCAAAGGCGCCTACGGTCACAACGGGGTGCAGCGGGGCAGGGGGCACACGCATCTTCCGTTGGTAAATCTGAAATTCGTGACAAGAACGGACGGCAAGAATGCAGTCCTTGAAAATGGAAGGCCAGAAGTAGCCAGCACAGAGGATTTTCTGTGCGGTGGCATATCTAGACATGTGACTGCCACAAGCACCAGCGTGGCAGTCATTCAGAACTCTTTCAGCTTCTTCGAAGGTTAGGCATCGGCGAAGAAACGAATCAACACCGAGGCGGTACAGGGTGTCCCCAACGATGCAATATGGTTGGGCTTGGTGACGAATCCGTCGACGAGCTTCTTTCGAGGTCTTGGGGCGGAAGGAGGACGTCTGCAAGTAGACAATGATGTCCCCATACCAAGGATCGAGGGTGCTGATAAGGAAAAGAGTTTCATCTCGAATAGACTCCTCTATCTGCGAGGAAGTAGCGACGGATGGCAAGGAACACAAAAGTTCAGCAAAGAAAAGTGATTTCTGGGACTTGGTAGCAATAAATTCCAAGTCAAACTCTTGGAGGATTACGATCCACTTTGAGTATTCGCCCCCCAGCAATTGTCGTGAAAGGATGTAGGTCATGGGGTTGCAATCCGAAATCACCGTCGTAGTACGCAACAAAATATAGTGACGAAAACGTTGGACGGCACAGACAGCAGCGAGGGCCAACTTCTCGACGTATGCATATCGAGTCTCCGTATCTAGTAAGTTGCGACTAAGATAATAAATGACATGTTCGATGCCATCATCGTCGTCTTGGACCAAAACCATACTGATAGTGGTATCAGCAGCAGCCAAATATAGTGTATAGTCACGATGATAATTTGGAGGCCGCAACAAAGGGGCGGAAACTAGGAGAGTTTTGAGATGAGCAAAAGACTCCTCGGCTATGGCATCCCATCAGAATGGGGTGTCACACTGAAGTAACCGGGTAAAAACCTTTGCCACTTCAGCATAGTTTGGGATAAACTGTCTTAGAAAATTAGCTTTTCCGAGCAAGCTCTGTAATTGCCGCAAAGTAGTAGGGGGAGGAAGATTCACAATTGCCTCGACTTTAAGGGGATCCAAAAGGATGCCCTCTCGGGAGACGATAAACCCGAGAAGTCAACCAGATTCGATGCAGAAGACACATTTATGTGGATTTAATTGGATATTATAGTGTCGACAACGAAGAAAAATCTCACGAAGATGCGATGGGTGGTTCGCGCGCTTAGCTGAATGAGCGGGAAGGTCATCCAAATAAGGTTGTACGATGTGCCTGATATCGTGGAAGGCATAAGACATCGCACGCTGAAAGGTAGCGCCAGCATTCTTAAGACCGAAGGGGAGTTTTTTGTAAGCAAAAGTGCCCCACGGATAGATGAAGGCCGTCTTGTGTTGATCAACCGGAGCAATATTAATCTGGTTGTAACCAGAGAAGCCGTCCATGAAATAATATATTTCGCTGCCTGCACACTCATCAATGAGTTGATCAATGAATGTCGTGGGGTAGTTGTCTTTTGGGCAAGCTCTATTAATGTCGCGGTAATCGACACAGACGCGAATGGTACCCTGTTTTTTATCGACAGGGACAATATTTGAGACCCAATCTGTCAGTGGGATAGGATAAATAAATCCAGCTTTAAGAAGCTTTTCAACTTCTGCTTTGATAGCTGCCGCCTTACGGGGGTGCACGGGACGCAAATGCTGGCGAACAGGTTTGGCCCCGCGATACGTCGTTATCTCGTGCACTACTATGGATGTATCAATACCAGGCATTTCTTCGTAGGACCATGCAAAGACATCGCGAAATTCACGGAAGAGTTCGATATAAATCTGAATCTCCTCAGGAGTGCAGGTGACTCCTATATAAATGTTCTCGAAAATCCCTGGCTTAACAGAGATGTCAATGGGTTGCGTCTGCATGATGTTCCCTAAATTCCCTTCGGACGATGTGTGATAAATCTGAATGAGCATCTGAAGAGGTTGAGAAGGGAGACATGGAGAAAACCGCTCAAGACAAAGCAGTGTTTCCCAAAGGGTAGGGAGAAAGGTGGGAGGGAGAAAACACCCATAAGGGCGGGTTCTTTGAAGAGCCCGGCTCCCACACTCTCAAATGGAAGGGAGGTATGCTCAACGAATGGTACATTTCCCTCGGAAGAGGAAGCGAAGAAAGAAAGCTGGTCAACCGTGACAATTTTCCCCTGATGGGGGAAATGAATGACACGGAAGAGGGATGAAGCCACGGCACGCATGGCATACGTCCAACTTCGGCCCAGAAGGAGGTTATATGTGAGATTTGCGTCGACAACCTCAACTTCTACTTCCACAGTCTTCCCTTCTAAGGTGATTGGTAGTCGTTGAAGAATACCATAAGGGCGGGATTCTCTCCCATCGAATGCTTCCAAGGTCATTGGAGACTGACTCAGAGTCAGGGACCCGATTGCTTTCCAACACACAATAGACATAATGTAGGTTGATGCGCCTTCATTAATAACTGTACGATGGATCGTTTTGGAATTGATGACGACTTGAATGAGAAAAACGATCTGATGAGGCAGTCGAGGAACATGGCTCTCAAGGTCGAAGGTAATCAAATCCGAGTCCGCTAGGTCGATGCCACCGATGGCCGATAGTAGGGACTTCCTCTGGGGGGGCAACTCTGAAGAACCTCTAAGGCGGACATAGCCGACGGAGCCTGCGCTAAGTCCTCTACGATGCTATAGTGCTGGGCAGCACGAGCATTCAGATTATAAGAAGATCTTCTGAGTACCCCTTTGGGAGGGGGTCGGATTGTCATCTAAGTACTCGGTCTCTCGATATGGAGGGGACCAGAGTTGGAAGAAGGAGCGCTTGAGGGAACCTCTGGCTCCTTCCCGGCGGACGACGGATACTCCTTCGCTCGAGTCGTTACATGAATGGGAATAGTTCCAGCCATGAAGACCTGGGAACCGAAGGGAAAAGAAGAGGGATCAACCACCATTTGAGTTTGCTGAGAGGGAAAGGGTTCTTTAAGAACCGCAGGGACCCCAGGAGCACCCTTCAATAAACGACTAACTTCGGACCGCCTGGGGCAGTCCTTAGTATAGTGATCCTCCTAAATGAGGCAAGGATACTTGGGTTTGCGCTTAGCTCCTTCCTCGGCTAGAGGTTTAGAGGATTCCTTTTTAGGTTGCTCGGATTTATTTTTCCCTTTCCCCTTTTCCTTTTTCTTTCCTTTCGAGGCCTTGCCTGCCGTGGTGGACTGGACGACATTGACCTCGGAAGTGTTACCAGAATTTAAAGCACCCTGAGAAGTGTTTTCGTTGGATACACTTGACTTTTTCTTCCTAGGGTTCGATGATTTCTTAGAGGCCTAGTTCAGAGAGCCAATGACTCCATCGACAGATGGCTTGGGCGGAGCCTTGGATGTACCAGGCCTAGGGGCATCCAGCAAGTACTCATACAAGGTACCAGACTGAGAGTAAACTAAGTCTAGGTACTGAGCGTGCGCGATCGCTTGCTCTTCCATTACACAGTCTCCCATAGCAATGTCCCGTGCAATCTTGGGGACAAAGGAAGTCGTGAACCAGTCGGTGAGGAGTTGATCAGGAATCCAAAACTTGATCAACTTGCGACGCCTTCTCCATTCATGGATGTGATCGGAGATATGCGTTGCCGTATCCTGCTTAAGAGACGTAAGGAGGTGAGTCCCTGTCTCGTACCGAATGGGTAATTGGAAGTGAGTAAGGAATGCCATGGCCAACGAGTTAAAATCTTGAAATGGCGCGCGGGTCAATTCAATGTACCATTTAGCAGCTGAACTGGTGAGAGTCCTCTGAAAGAGGCAAAGCCAAATCGAGTCATCGAGCCATGAATTAGACGAACACCATAAGTGACACGTCATCACATGAGCCTGAGGGTCCTCTCCGGCTTTCCCGTCGAATTTGGGACAGTCACTAGGTATCTTAGTTGGAACTAGTGGCCATTGTGGATTATGTAAAATGGGATCATTTGCTAACTTCGACACATCGGGCAGTTCCAACGTCGCTAAAAATGGTAGCTTCGGATTAAAGGACATTTGTCTCGGATATGAGGTAGAGCTAGAATTCCAACCAGTTCCTGATTGCCCCCACTGGCCTTGTCCCGATGGACCAGGTCCAAAAGGGCCTTGTCCAGAAGGATTTTGTCCGTAAGGGTTGTTTCCAGAACTGGGTTGCTGATACTGGTTCTGCCCCCAGCGCCCCATTGGTTACCATACTGACCAGCAGGTTGTTGATAATTTTGATAAGGGTTACCCTGCTGCTGCTGGTAATTTTGATACGGGGTGTATTGATTTTGCCCCTGGGGTTGCTGGTATCCATACTGAGCCTGGGAACTAGGCGGCATTTGATGACTAGATTGGGATTGATACCCACCTGAATAAGGAGGCTGGGATTGATACCCACCTAAATAAGGAGGCTGGGATTGATACCCACCTGAATACGGAGGTTGGGATTGATACCCACCTGAATACGGCTGCTGGGATTGATACCCACCTGAATAAGGAGGTCGGGATTGGTACCCGCCTGCATGCTGGGCCATTTGGCCGGAAGGTTGTCCTGGCCGGACCTGAGATGGCCCCGTTCGTCCAAAAGCTCGAGCTTGCTGAGCGAGGGGCTGCCCTTGCGCAACCGAGGATTGTCCTTGTTGACCAGATGGTTGCTGAGCGGTAGGCTGGCCTTGCTGTGCGTAAGGCTGGCCCCCTTGCCCAAAAGGGTTGCCTTGCTGGTTTTCGGGTTGACCTTGCTGACCATAAGGTTGTCCCTGGTTCCCATAAGGTTGCCCCGAAGGGTGGCCTTGTTGGGCACCGGGTTGTCCTTGTTGAGCATTGGGTTGTCCCGGGTTTCCAGAAGGTTGCCAAAGATATGTGAAAGACGGACCACTAGAGGCCAAAGGTTGTCCCTGATAGGGTTTTCCTTGTGGGCCTGCTTGTTGACCTGGGTGATTCTGGCCAGAATACTGCTGCCCATGATTAGGCTACGAGTAAGGCTGTTGACCCTGGTAGGGTGGTCCTTGGGATGGCTGTCCTTGACCCTGATGGTACTGGCCACCACCATACCCGGTGGTACCCCAAGCCACGCTCAATGGAATGGAAGCCTCAACATAAGGCTCTTCAGGCAAGGAGGTATACAAATAATGATTCTCAGGATCATAATAGGGGCCTTGCCCATCTGGGTTCTGGACATTACGCAAGTACTCAAAATATGCCTCCTCTGCCGTCATATGATCGGAAGCAGGAGGAGCACCACTTGTGGGGTGCACAACTCTAGCAGTATGTGTCGATTGACCACTTTGTGCCGGACCTCGAGATGGGCCTATAGCAGAAGTGACAGCAGATGACGCTGTAACGGCACTAAAGACTGGAGTCGACGACGCGACACAGACGGTCGGATTGGTTGGGACTGCTGTAACAGCAATATGGTGAACTTGGGAAATGAATGGTCTTGTGGTAGGGATGATGTTTTAATCCCATACAGAAGAGGAAGCTACAGAGTTCATAGCATCCCTTAAAGACCTATAGCGCGCCGGCACTGTGATACCCAGAGGTGTAATGGTGTAGGGCGTAGAGATGATTGGGGATGTAGCCGAAATGGGAGTATCAATACTCAACATAACGGACGGCCCACTCAACACAGGAGATGTGTCCCCCATATCGGAAGACGCCATCGGAGATGGGACACCGACAGGAGTGGCGGGAAAATCCTCTTTAGAGGGCTCCCAAACAGGGTTCCAAGAAAATTCATAGAATTCGTCCTCTGGAGCTCGAGAGTTCAACGGTTGGATGCTCAGAACAATGGGAAGAGTGTCGCAAACCAGCGTCTCGGGGGCAACAGAAGATGGAGACCCTTGGTCACTTGGGACAGGAGACGGACTTGATGGATCCGCCAGGATGATCAAACAAAGACCCTAAGCAAACTAACGATAAAAGACCCTACTCAAAACTAAACGCAAACAAGATCTACCAAGGTAAATGTTATCGTGGCCGAACAAATTTTATGACATTAGGACACAACTTGACCTTTTCATGTTTTAAGAGTCAAGAAAAGGACAAAAGGTGACTCTAGTCGCCTTCGAATGTTTTGAGAGCCCGAAGTGACAAATGCTCTATAGAGCCTTTTCTTTTGCAGAGTCCGAAAAGGGTAAAAAAGTGACTAATTTGGAGAAACTAGGCAAAGGGGTTTACCAGACAATCCGTAAAACTGCTTATACACCTTGGCAATCGTATGAAAACCAAGGACTTTCCGTACTATAGTCAATCTTCCCGAATGTTGTGTTCGGTGTGTTACGGCTTGTAAGGCGGCATACACGGCTTCCTATGGATCAAGGATGCAAACTTAGTGGAGTCTCCCCATATATACGCGACGGTACGTGGGAGCCCAAATCCGTGCTAGACCACAACTGAATCACACCAGGAGGAATCACCCAACCTTAATGCGAAAACAAGAGTGACTAGGTTTAACGACGCCGTAGCACGTCTCTAGCCTAGACCTCTAGAATGTTTGCGTTATGTTCCAATGCGTTTTTAGATTGATTCGGTTTATTTTATGGTTGATCTTTTAGTTAAGTTTCAGTTTAAGGTCCTACTGTATGTGATCTTCCACAATTTCCTAGATGCAAGCTACATGCGAAAGAAAGTCATTTCGTTCGATGAATTCTAACTATGAGAAGGTTAAGAGTTTCAATCAAACAAAACGAACTCAATCAACCAAACAACCTAATGCAGCTAATGGAAAATAAACAAAACTTTTTCTTTTCAATAATGCAAATAATGAAAAGTTCTATCCCATTCACTATTAAATGCAAAAGAGATTATTTGATTCCTTTCTACAAGCACAATGCACTAGAACGTATTTTGAAAGATAAGAACACTGAGCAAAGAAGCAAATTCACTCAATGAAGGCACAATGAAATCCCAAGACACTAAAAAAGTTCTCCAAATCGAAAGGAAAACAAGGCTTCGCACGAGCTATGTAATCTAAGCTCAAACAAAGCTAGAATGAAATCCAAGCAAACAAGGGCAAGTTGTTCGGAAATCACTCAAAAATATTTCAACAATCACTGAAGAAAATGTGAAAAGCAATCACAAGGTTAACCGGATAATCAAAGAACCCAAAACTCCCACGGGAGGCTCGACACACACAGCCACTAGATGTCCTAGGGTTGAGGTGTGAAATCGATGGAAAGAGGCAAACGCCCGGAGGACAAAGGTTGCCAACCAGTAAAACAGGGCTTAAACACACTCCAGCAACTGAAAAAGAGGTGGCACAAAGCAAATCCAAGCTCAGACAGCAAGCAAAACAAGTGGACCAAACAACTACACGGCCTGGCGCGACTGTCAGGTTGCAACTCGCGCTAAACAGGGATTGGCGTGGGTTTTCAGTTAGCAACAAGGGCCACTAGCGCGACGGTAAAGGCAAAAAGCACGCTGACAAAGTTTGCTAATTTCAAAAGAAAAATACGCAGTCCAGGGCTTGGGTCACAGGCTTAAAGCAAGTCAAAAAGCACAGGGGCAGCAAGAAATTCGATCCAAAGGCTTATCTAAGCAAGCAATCAAAAGAAAAACCAAAGAGGCAAGACAAACTCCAATTTGTTTAGTTTGTAAGCCAAACCGGAGATCGACTGAAGCGGCTTTGATCTACTTCACTACTGCAAGGCAATAGTGTTTCGAAGGCTATCTGGCCGTGTTTCAGACTCCGTCTAAGTTTACAAATCAAAACAACAAGCTAAACTCCCCAGCGGAGTCGCCAAATTGTTGCAGAGGTAAATCCCCTCTACAGATAGAGGCGATCCCTACTAGCCCAGAACGGGTCTAGCAACAATCAAACAATTCTATCACGCAAGTTCCTAATTGCAAATAAAGAGTAGGTGATGAAGACCTACTTGAGATCCAACGCTTTAGTTCATAGAAGAGATGGCGCTCGTGTTCCTTTGCCTTGGCCGGTCACGATCCTTCACTATCCACGTGAATGGACACCTACACACAAAGAGAACAAACACAAACACAAGCGTAAAATCTAATATATGCAATTATACATCAGTCAGGAAGGATATAATTCAACATCAACCATTACAAGTACAACGAGAATGGAACCATAATGATAGTCATCTATTTATTAATATTCAACAAAGGAGAATACAACCAGCGTCCTGACGTCAAGTCCTCCTTTGGCTGGGTGCTCAGCTACACAAGTCTTGCAAAAGCTTGAAGGGGTGAGGGAAAAGCTCTCTCTCTCTTTAGTGACAAAGTCTCCTTACTTAGGGAAAGCCTTATGGATACAAAGAAGGCTTCTTGCAACTCCAACCTTTTGATGTCTTCCTTTTAGCACAAGTATTGTCACAAGAGTCAAAGCTATTAGAACCAGAACTAGCTTGCTCAAGCCATGAGAAGAAGCTTTTATAGAGGAAAAGGAAGATATAAGGTCAGTCCCCCACAATTATGGATTTGGCTTCATCAGTTGGAAACTTCCATGGAATGGTGGCAAACAACTTTCCATCCAAGGAGATTCGAAGCCAAATCATCCTCACTCAATTTGGAATCGGTTTGGTGAATGAGGTGGACAGAACCTTCGGAGGTTTGAGTGGTTAAAAACTTTACCCAAAATGATTGGCGCGATTGCGACTCTGGGATAGAGCGCCAATGGCGCGCCCTTTCTTTAGGATTTTCCCCATTGGCGCGGGCATAACACAGGGTACCCGTGCTAATGCAAAAAGGGCTATTTTTAGGGGTAATGAGCAGGAGTTGTCTTAAGGGCATATGAAGCTCATGTTTAGAGGTAAATGAGGCAAGTGGTTTCAAGTCTTGTCACTTCTCACAAGTCCCGGAATGAGTACTCCAAGATGCGGGAGAGGGGTAACAGGGACGGTGACAAATTACTGTGTAACAGACCCTTCAAACCACCTTCTCATCAGAAAACTTACATCCTGGTCTACATTGATTATGTAACTAAATCGGTGGAAGCCAGAGCAGTCATGAGAGCAACAGAGCAAGTAGTGGTAGGCTTTCTTTTTGAAGAAATCTTTGCCTGATACAGTACTCCAAGAGAAATTGTATCATATGGAGGATCACAGTTCACATATCACATGATAGGAAAGTTGATGCAAAAATATGGGGTCAAACATAGAGTGACAACCCCCGATCACCCCCATCCGAACAAATAAGTTGAAAGCACAAACAAGGTATTGGAAAATATCTTAACAAAGACAATTGCAAGCCATCGCTGGCACTGGGCACAGAAAATTCCAGAAGCTTTATGGGCATATAGAACAACATGGCGGAACACAACTAGGTTTTCTTGATTTGAATTAGTCTATGGGAAATTCCCCTTGTTTCCAGTGGAATTTGAGATTAGTTGACTCAAAACAGCTCTAGAAGTAGGCCTAGACCTATCAAAAGCACAGAAACACCGACTGGAACAACTAAATGAGTTGGACGAGATTTGGTCAGTAGCTATCTAGAAGACTACTGATGTTCAATAACAAAGAATGAAATGGCATGATAAGTTTATCAAAATTAAGGTGTTTCGTGTGGGGGATTGGGCATTACTTTATGACTCCCGATTTAAGGATTTCAAAGGCAAGCTTTGCAATCGCTGGATGGGGCCATATCAAGTGGACACAATGTTCGATAATGGAACAGTTACATTAATTACAATAGATGAGAATCATACCTCATTCTTAGTAAATGGACACCGTCTAAAACTATACCACTGCCCAGTCTCTAGAAATGCCTTTGTCAAAAATCTTTTTGAGTCATTTGACTTAACGGTTGTTGGAATGAAGGACAATCTCTCTCTCTCTCTCTCTCTCTCTTCTATATATATATATATATATTGTTATTACTTACCTGTTTGTATTTTGTAGGAATAACAAAGGAATATGGACAGGAGAAATGTAACACTCGGCGTTGTTACTCCACCAGTGCTGCTATTAAAATGTTGCTGATTATTCCACTAAGTGTTGTTTCTCCACTAAGTGTTGTTACTCCACTAGTGCTGTTACTCCATTAAGTGATGTTACTCTATAACTGCTGTTACTCCGTAACTGTCGTTACTCCGCAATTGTTGTTACACCGCCGATGTTATTACTCCACAATTGTTGTTACACCGCCAATGTTGTTACTCCGCAATTTTCATTACACTACCATTGCTATTACTCTACTGGTGCTGTTACTCCGCAACTGTTGTTACTTCGCCAGTGTAGTTACTTTGACATTGCCGTTGCTCCGGTGATGCTGTTACTCTACAACTGTCGTTACTCCACCGGTGACATGACTCTGAAATTGCCATTACTTCACCAGTGCTATTACTCCACCAGTGTCATTACTTTGATGTTATCGTTACTCTGCCTGTGCTATTACTCCGTAATTGTCATTAATCTGCAACTGTTGTTACTCTGATGTTGTTGTTACTATGCTGGTGTTGTTACTCCGTAACTGTTGTTACTCCCTGTTGCCATTACTCCATCAGACATGTTGCTGTTACTCCTTGCTATTGTTACTCTGTAACTACTATTACTCCCTATTCTTGTTATTCCCTGCTACTGTTACTCCATCAGACACGTTGTTGTTACTCGTTGTTGCTGTTACTCCGTCAGACATTTTGAGGTTACTCCACCATAAGGTAAGCCCCAAGTACGTCTCCGCTGATTTTATGGATTTAATTAAATATTCCAAAAAGAAATTAAAACGTGTCATGGATAGTTGTAATTAATTTTGGGGGGGGGGGGGGGGGGGCTATCATAATAAACGACAGCATACCTCGAAAAAGCATTCATGAAACACGATCCTCACCTAACAGAATCTAATGATTACGGTACTTCGTAATCATAACTTTGATGTGTTGGAATGCATATTCATACACACAGTGTCATAACCAGTCACCTCCCCAACACATTGCATTAAATTTCTGAAATATCTAACAATACCACCATAACTTGTCATCATTTTCAAACGTACCAGTATTGTTTCATCCATTGTCCCCAAAAGCGACCATGACATTATTTCAGTTTCCAATAGTTTGGAGCCTTGTCATTCTCCCCTGCCAGCCAATTGCATTCGTCATGCTGATCCCACCTCTACAACAAGGTGGACGATCTGTGTGGAATGAGGCTGAAGATACAACGAGAGTTCAGAACAATCAGGAGATATGGCAGGTTTTTGAGAACGCGAGCTAGAATGCTTACTTTGACAAGTTGAGAGGCTCGAATGAATAAATTATGACAGAATTTGCACTTAACTTGGGAGAAGAAATCTCTTGGGTCCACGGAATTGAAATCCTTGTGACAGAGGAAGCAATTGCAGAAGTCAGTGGGCTCCCCCAAAATAGACAGTGATGGTTTTCAAGAAGGACTGCCCTTACGGAGTTTCCCGAAGCCTTTTTACAGGTGAGAGAAAGCATTGCAAAGAAGGGTCGGGGATACGACCGAAACTCACTACCGCATCCATGTGGAGAAGTAGCAGAGTTCGTCATAAAATATATGACTTGCGAAGGGAGATACTCCACCATATTCAAATACCATCTATGCATACTAGCTCACCTGCGATTTCCCAAAGCAAAAGCTTTCTCAATGAATGTGCCTTATTTCCTATTGAGAAGCCTTCACCTAATGGCACATTCGGCTCAGGGGTCGTGACAGGTATTGGTGGTCATCACCCACCATGGCCTGGTTCAGCTATTAGTAATGAATGTCATTAGATGAATCCCGATCCCGTGGGAATTGTTTTAGGATTCCACAGAGGAAGAAGTAGCAGCCGTCGTGGCTGCCAAGGCAGATGAACCAGAAGCCATGGAGGAAGAAAACGTAGGAGAAGATGATTATGTTGACAAGGAGGAACCAAAGGAGGTGGAGATGGAAGCTAAAGAATTTGAAGAAGAGGTTTCTCCCCAAGAGCAAGCCGAAACTGTGGAGCCAATGGAACATGCGGGAGTTGACACAGAAAGGCCCACTAGTACCACGACTGAGGTTGCCCCACAAGAACCAGCCTTTCCTATGGAACTAGTAGAGCAATTTGATAACATGATAACCACATAGGCAGGACCAAAACAGGCAAGAGTGGGTGAATTGGTCAATATTGTGACCAAGGGTACCCCATAAAGACCTCCTGCCACCATGGAGCTGATGGAGGAGGATAACCCGAATGAGGAAGAGGTCGTGACCACCCCGACCATCGAACCCATGGAAGAGGAGAAACAAGGACAAGAGGGGCCCAGAGCTAGGGGATTCATGGAACCCATGGAGGAAGCTCTGTGAGAACTAGGGCAAGAGCTTGGCACTAACCAAGATCCAGCGTCGACCTCGAGACTGAACATTGAAGACTCGTGCCAGTTCTCCTTTTTCTGTTCTATCCCAAGAGGAGCAAGGGTAACTCATTCCCCTTGATGCAAAAAAGAGGATCTCTCCATTCCTATGGCTTTGAAATTATCATAGAAGCCACAACCATGTGGGATGGATGCTACTCAGGCAACAGGCAATTCGGAGCCTGAAAAGAGTAAAGAGGTAGAGGTCCCTGAGGTTGGGGAACCGGGAAGGATTCCAACAGACACATTAGTAGGAGAGCATCTCGCAAGGGCATCACCGGTTGCGGTGAGTGCACAACAAGAGGAAGTAGCCATTGGCTAAGAGGAGGGACCAAGCGAAGTGGTCCCGATGAATGAGCCAATGGAAAAGCCAAGTGAGAAGATCGTGAAGCAAGAGATAATCGAAGAAGAACAGGCAGTGGAGGGAAACCCGACAGTTGGTACAACAGAAGCCATCCTGGGGGATTTACCTCCAGCTGCTGAAATTGAGGAAGTTTTGGTTAACCAGGAATGGGTAGAGCTGTGCGAATAGCGAAGACTCCCAGTCAAATAGAAATATCAGTTGCAATTTAAAGAGACAATGCGTCTTAAGATGGAGATCAGGAAACTAAGGAAGTAGGTACACAAAATGCAAAAGTGGATGAAGAAATACAAGCGACAAGCTAAAATGTCCAAGGAAATAGGAGTAGAAGTAGAGACTTAGATGGACCAGGTAGCCACAACCTCTGCTGCTGCTCAAACAGACTCGATCGAGCGATTGTTTGAAGACCATGAGTATGCCTTTGCGGCCAAAGTACAGACTTGGAAATCTACTGTAGCTAGATATCAAAATGAGGTAAGAAGAAATCAAGAACGAGCCTCCACAACAATGTTTGAATATGTGGAGCGCATAGACGCCATGAGGCTAAGGCATGCGAAGGAGCAGCTCAAGATGGAGCAACTGGAAAAGAAAGTGGCAGAGTTGAAAATTGATAAGGAGCAGATGTTCAATTTGGTGCAAGAGGTGATAGCATGTTGCCCCCTTGCTTCTTGTTATTCTTGATTCTTACATGAACGTTTTCTTTTATTCTGCATGGAGAGCATAAAAAATTAGATTAGTTATGAAATAGAATATGGTGTACAATTCCTCTCAATAATGAGGAGCCATGATGTGCCAACTCAACATTTGATGTGCAAGTTTTACCTGCACGGGTATCTACTGCACCTTGACAGAGAATTCAACCCGGTCCCATATGTGGGGGACATTCATTTAAGGGCCCTCACCTCTTACACTTTCAATCAAATCAGCTGGCAGAAGGCTTTTAACACTTTTGAATCCAATCAGGTTACAAAGCCATTTATAGTAAGAGGAGAACATGAGAGGTCAATCACCATGTTCACTAAACATAACACCTTTTTGGGAATTGAGGGGAACAGAGACAGAATTCTGAGGACAAAAAATTGATGCCTTGATCTTAGTGTCAGGCAATTAGTCACATTTCAAGATGAGGCACTTGGTTGCTGTCAGAAAAGGTGGATGATGTCACCTACAGCTGTCCGGAATAGGGAACCTTTTGGGGCACCAAATTTTGCACAAGTACTCCCCGGAGTGCCCAGATATGTGGCATGTGTTTGAACATGTAGGGTCTGGTGGATGGGGATTCGGTTTCAGTTTCCTACTATTTGGTTGCCTGTAGAGAATTACACTCCAGCGTATAATGTTCTAGAAGACTAGTGGAAGGAAGTCCTCCTTTTAGATGGTTTTAAAGTTCCAGGAATAGAGATGGCCAGAGAATATGATCTTGCTTAGCTTCATGAAGCCTACGGTATGCAAACTCCAGACCTACGGAGGCAGCAAACTGCATGAGGACATGCAGAAGGCTAGTTGGGGGAGATGTTGGGCACGAAATCGGGTTATCATTCTGTTGCATTTCCATCACCCTTTTTAATATTTTTGCACTTATTTACCCATGTTTTCTATGCTAAATTTATGAGGTAAACAAACCTTGACTTTTCTATTGGAATATTTTATTACTGAAGTAAAGTCACAAAGTTTTTCCTATTCACAGCACTAAAATGTATGTTTGACTGCAGCTTCTGGAGAACATTAACCAAGGCTTCAACATCCAACAATAGATGTGCTATTCACAACAACGACCAGCTATAGGGAGGTCGCGCAGCTGGAGTCGTATATCCCTGAACCATTCTTGGGAATCTTGCTGATCTTGTCTGTGGTGTTGATACCATTCCAACTAATGTATATTTCTGGGGTTATGGTTACCATGTTTTGGGGAAAGAGGTTGTTCTCTGTCATTGTGTATAAAAGAGGAGTTTATTCCTGTAATTGGGGACACACCATTGGTATTGTAATAATCCTTTTCAGAGTAATAAAGTATCATCTATTTTGTTGTTCTAATCTTCACTGTGACTAACGCAGCCCTCATCAAAGAGCTGGGCCCGATCTTCTGATCAGGTGCTGCGTCCTTCTGGGTGTGTTATTTCTTAGTTTATGCTTGTTGTTACAGTTATTTAGTTCTTGTAATTGATTTTCTAAGGTTTTTAATTTATTTAGTTTCGCAGCAATTTTTTGAATCTTAATCGTGAACCCTTGGTCGGAACGAACTGTGCTCTTGCCCCTGCATATACCTTGCGTGTTGCCTTGAAAGGATACGCACCTGGATTGATAACTTAATTTCGGAATAGGGTGAATAAATAGTTCATATGTGGACACCAACACTTGGTATGTAAGATTCCTCCAGTGCATGAGCGATGGGATCGTGTAGTTTGAGTGGAGGAAGAAAAATGTGGGTGTTTAATTGATCTTCAATACAAAGAAGAGAGTGGTGAGGAGCCTTGTGTGTTTCAAATTCCCTGATCGGAAGTGAAACCAACATCAGGACATCGATAGCCTGACATAACCATCAGCTCAGGCTAAAGTGCCTCGACAGTCTAGGGGTTTTCGACTTCATTGACAGATAGATCATTGTAGACCAACGTCTTAGAAAAATTAACAGCGACTGAATCAACATTGTGATCATATGAAGATGTGGAGAGATCACGACAACCGAGATAAAAAAATTCAAGATGTTTGTCGGCATCCTCATTATTTGATGAATTATACAGAGGGGTAGATGAGAAGCAAGGATGTTCACCCTCTGTGTTTTTAGAAATGAAAGATGACAGATTGGATAGATTTTCAGAGGACGATGTGTCCTCTCCACAATGTAATGACAAACTAACATTTGTCGTGTCTTGTCAATGATCAGAAGTAGAAACATCCATAAATGAGTTTTCATAGGGGAACTCAATAGTGGCAGAATCACAAGGGATGTCAGGATAGAGCGGGTGAGGTGTGGATGGAAGGGAGTCATCCTTCACCGCAGGTTCTTCTTTAGATTCCTGAACACGCTCATCCTGAACGATGGTAGAGGTTGGTTGCATAACACCAACTCCATCGACAACTTGATCCTCGTTCACAACAGGTGAGGAGTCTGGAATGGACGAACACAAGATGGTACAATCTGGAGGATCAATAGAACGTGGAGACAGAGGTTGAGGGAACGAATCCACATGACAACCAACAAGCTTGCAAGCCAAATATGCACCTGATATAAAGAGAAGGTGGGGTGGGAGGATGTGAGAGTTCAACAGATGTGTGTGCATAATCTCCCACAGCACTCTGCAATGGTAGAGTTGTTTGATGAGGTGAAGGCGAACAATCACTTGTGACAATAACTGTGCCTTCCTGTGATTGCGCAACTCCATCACCGAACTGTGCTGAGCGGGATTAGAATGATTTCAAGAATTGTAGATTTTTAGTTATGTAAAGAAGATAATCAAATATCCCATCGAGAAATTCCTAATCAATTTCATCTTCAGGGAATCGGTATGCAAGTTTACAAAAGCGTTTGTAAAGCTAATCAATAGATTCATTGGGTGATTTTCGTAATTTCAGAATTTCTTGATCAAGTGATTTACGATTAAAGTGATTGAAAGCACAGTATATCTGTTTGACCAGATGAGCAAGAGAATGAATAGATTTTTCGGGCAGCATGGCACACAATTGCATTGGGTGACCTCGAAGCATGTATATGAACAATGTGTAGGTCATGTATTCTTCAAAGATCCCATGTATTTAAAATGAGCCTACAACTCTGACTACGTGCCTAACTAAGGCTATGTGGCCTCCACCATCATATGTTTTATGTGACAAGTTATCCGAGAGATTTTCTGAGATAACGAAGTTGTTTCCATAAGACATACACTCTGAAAGAGAAACTCTGTAGTTATTCATGATGGATATGCAGAGATTCAAAACAGATGAGAGGACTCAGCTTTTCATCTAGCCCTCCTTCTAGCGCCAAAATGTTGATGGTGCTGGACTCGCCAACATGTCAGGGGATCTCCCCCATATGAAGTCCCAATTACACCTCAGACCATTTGGTGTAGGAGTCCCAGTAGTGGGTCGTTTGGTATAGAGGCAAGTAAGATATCTCTGTTGGTAGCAAGGGTGTGACATATGCAATAAGTCAAGGAAGGTGCATGAGGGGTTCTAACACATTGAGGGTGAAGTGAGTGTGACCCTTGGAAACCTATGAAAGCACAGAGCTATTAAGGGAACACACGAGCAAAGATACATCACAACATGGAAGGCAAGTAAGCTAGCAATCTAAAGTGATGGTTAAACTAACAACACATTTTAGTAAGATTCATACATACATATACAAAAAATAGCTACACATGCATCCGTACAAAAACAGATACATATATCACTTAGAGTAAATAGATAGCTTAAATACAATACGACATATGCATGAAATGTGCTCGCTTTGTTATCTTAAGAAGTGTAAGTTCCACTCATACAATACAACCATGACCAACCACTAGTTTTGATAGCTAAACGTTATAGTCATAGCTCCCTACTCATCCAAAGAGATATACTAGCTTTTCATAGTGGAGAAGCCAAGGCTCATTACAATACTGTGCAAGCTTTCTCTAAGATACTCCTATTAGAAGCTTGGCTGACAAAAAGCCTCTACAATGAGTTATGAGGGACTATTTATAGCAAAGGGTGTGGTGGCCCTTGACATTCCCCTTTGTGATAGTTCATCTACCCTCATGACTCTTTATCTACTCTATGGCTGTTACATCTAACTATCAACACTTGAGCTTCCACTTGACAAGACATTACATATAATCTGCACATGTACCCATGTGAGACAAAATGGCTTGAGCAAGCTATGCATGACATCACTAACACTTGGACCATTTTGGTAAGACCAACTCTTTCACATCCTTGTGATGGTCAATGGTGGTGAATTGATGCCAAGCTTGGTCATTCGTGATGGTGTCTGTGCACTCAATGGTGACATCTTGCTGAAAGTGAACTCTTTCCTCTGTTGCATCCAAGTACACTGATAAGATCCCTCTATGCAACTCGTTTGATAGCTTGCACATAATTGTCTTGGGTGCGGCCAAAGCAGAAACACTCTGATGCATAGTGTCCATGCTAATCTCCAAGTGTGTGCTGGTGGTCATGCTTATCAACTGTCAAACTACATGTTCAGCCCGAGCCAAACTTAGTTCTTATCTTCATCTTGGTGAGTGTACTAAATGAGTAGGATCGCATGCATGCTCAAAATGAAATGCATGCCACTGAATTACCTTACATGCAATCAAAAACATTGGTCACCTTGTCTACTCCATGCCAGCTGCTGGGATGGATCTATAACTTGTGTGGGCACAGTTTCATCTATTTGTGCATGTTTCACCCCCTGTTGTACCTGCTGCTGATGCAACTCATTCTCTTGTCTATGCAACTCTTGTTCCTCCTTGAGTTTCTTCTATAACACATGCAAATCCTTCTCTATTTCTCTCTCTGCCTTTGCGCAATCTTCGTGTCGCATCGTCACCTCATAGCCTCAATCTCCAAAGCTTCTTTCTTCATGAGTGGATATGATCTAGAACTTGTAGCTTTGCTCTGCCTCTATGCTATCAACAACCCCATTCTTGCATTCGTTATGTGTGGGTGTGCTGCCTTCTCCTGCTGCTAATGGTGCTACTCGTTGTGATGTTGTTGCCATCTTATCTTGATCTCCTTGTCTACAGAAAAATTTATGTCTTCATAGGTAGGAAAGCTCATAGACACTTAGATGGCTACAAACCCTGTTGTGCTTTCAACGGTGTCCTTTGACTTTGCTCCCCTGAAGCCCATTATACTTGTGCTATTGAGAGAGACGAACACTTGTGATTCCTAGAGACATAGCAACACTCATGGAAAGCAATCTCTTATTAGAAAACCAAAAAAAACTTGAGGACTCACTTGCAACATACCTGTGTGATTGATCATGAAGGTTGTGCAATTTCTGCTGGGAGGTCGGGAGACTGACTTCCAAAATTGTGTAAGGCATAGTCTCGGATGTCAGGAGGCTGACTGACTATTGGAACTCCGCAATGCACAGTCCATCTTGGCCTGTTCAGGACTGAAACTGTACAATTCATAATTTCAGTTACCAGTGACATGCAACCAACAAACTGCATTGCGCAATTTCTGGGGCCAACAAGACATTGCCTCCATGAATTGTGCAATTCAAGATTGGAGGTTGTTGGGTGTGCAACCTGATTATCTTCCTTATTTAGAGGTATAACCAAATTAGACCCCATTTTGTAATGTGACAGCAATGCTACCTGTAAAATGTACGCCAAGTGACGGGGGTCCTTGGGGGAGCTACTAAAAATAGATGTAAAATTGCCTTGTAAAATGTTGTAATTTCGTAGTCAATCTAGGCCGTTCATTTGGTGGAGATCTGATGGTAGAAGTTATGTTTAATTTACATTTTTTAGCCCTAGAAGGCAACCCCTCGCTATATATGAGGCAATTGTATTGCGTCTATGTAGATCAGTATTATGAGCGAGAAAGAGAGAGGAAATTGTGTGAGAGCGAAGAGGGAATTATAATGGATATTTTGTAGGTTGTATCTCTATAGTTTGCTAGATAATAAAAAGGAAGGAATGGTTGTTTATTTGTGTATGTAGCCCAAATTGGGTGATAGAACGTATATCTGTGTCTCTATTGTTTTATGCATTTTCTGCGTTTATATTTTTACAATCGCAGTGCTAGCTGGGCAAGTCTCGGTCCAGGCCAAGGCAGTCCAGACTGGCTGACAGGTGACCCAAAACATAAGAAGTCTGAATGCATGATGAGATGAGTGAAAACAAGAGTTAATGATTTATGCATGAAAACAACAAGTGCAAGATTTAGATAACAAGACAACATGCATGCGAGTAAAGCGGCTCGCCGTAACAGTGACCATCGGTGCAGAAACAATGTCATGCATGCGATAGAAGTGAGATGCGAACAAAAACTGAAACGATGCTTCTACAGGTTAACATACATCAAAACTATAGTAAGCGCTCACTGAAATCAAGTAGAAAACACTCACATGAAGCAAAACACAAAAAGCAACAGAAACACAACACGAGACATGAAAAGTGGCCTTACCCTGAAACAACTGAGTTGAATGTGTCAATGAATCCTAGATGAAATGTGGGATGTTAGTTGCAAGTTCGATGCGATGAATGATCTCTGCACCGTCCAACTGATGAGTTTTGATAAGATCGAGGTTGTGTCGCGCATGCCACAAATCTAGGAAAAGCAACAATTGGCGAGAGGTAACTGAAATGATCCTTGCATGTAATGTCCAATCGCTAAAAATAGGTCCCTGAATCAAGGGATGCCTTTGCACGTTGCCTTGGAAGAAACAATCCATGCATTCAAATTATTTTTCCTTGATCCCTGAGGGAACTGCGAGTCTGGGATGAGAATATGCACAGTTTCTGGGTTGAGCAGAGATGACTGTTCTAGAGGGATTGTGAAATTTCTGGGAGGAACAAGTGACTGTCTCCCAGGATTGTGCAATTTCTGGGCTGAGCAGCTTTCCTAGGTCAGACCTTGTAATTTTTTCAAGGAAGGTTGTCTGGTTGCATCTCACAATTTCTGAGTCGAGCAACTATCCTGGGTCAGACCTCGCACTTTTCTCAAGGAAGCCTATCTGATTGTATTGAACAATTTCTGAGAGGAACAGGCTACCTGGATGGATTTTTACAATTTCTGTTAGCTGTTGGGCTAGTTGTCTCAGAGGGATTGCACAATTTCTGGGAGTAGTAGGTGACTGCTGCCCATAATTGCATAATTTCTGGGCTGAGCAGTTGTCCTAGGATGAATTGCGCAATTTTTTAGAGGAAGATTTTTGGGAAGAATTGTGCAATTCCCAGAGGGAGTTTCTCAACCAATACTTGAGACTAAGTCTGGAAAGTATCCTATGAAGGATGTGGAACAATATTACATGCATATGTTGACAAGACTCTACGAAAGAGCTGTAGTTGATGTGCTTGACAGTGCAAGACATGCTGCTAAGGATGGTTGGTAGGGAGACTCCAAAATGAAGCTAAGGAAAAATTTTGGAGGGTGGTTGTAGCCACTAAAACACTACCATAGAAAGTAAGATATGTCAAAGGAGAAGGAAAAGCTATTGGATGAGGGAATGATGATAGAATCCAACATAAAAATAAATTTGCTGAAAACTAAGAAGAGTGAGCAGTTGAAGATGCAACAATCGATAAATTTGAAGGTGGAGGAAGAATGCTCAAGAATAGGTTCTACTGTAGTGAACCTAGAGAGGAGAGGATACTGAGAGGATGACTTGGTATGGGTGACAAGTAGCAAACTTGTTACAGAGAAAACAATGGATTTTTTCAGATCAATAGTAGACAAGGAGAATCTAGTAGAGGAAGAAATGAAGATGGCAATTACTAGTCATAACAGGGGTTTGGCAGAGGAAAGTCACAAGGAAAGGAAGAAACGTGACAAAGTAGTTTGACTCAAAGGGATGAGTGATGGAGAATTTGAGAAGGAGATGGTTGAAATAATTGCTACAAGAAAGTCAATATGACCAGAGTTATGGTTGGATAATGAGAAATCGAAAGGAAGAATGGTGCTAATTTAAAGAACAGGAAGGCCTGCAACAACAAAGGGATGAAAACAGTAAGAAGAATTCTGCAACAGAAATTGTGTCGAGATTGAACAAGGAGGCAATGGTCTTTTGTTTTCAATTAATTAATTACAAGTAGCAGTGATGAATGCTTGCAGTTGAGGATGATGGTAAGGAATTTGTAGTAGAAACTAAGGAAGAAACAAAGTTCTCAAATGAAGAAGGTGAGTAAATCACATGAAAAATCTAAAAGAGAAAAGAATGCTCAGATGAAGATTCCATAGGAATGAGTCAACATAAATACTAGGAGAAGATTAGGCATGGAAGATCTTAGTGTGGTATTTAAAAACAAGTTGATGGAGTAAAATTGTTGCAATGGCTTGTGTGCAGCTCACTGTGAATAAGGAGAAGATCATGGAAGAAGGATATTTGTGACTACTAAAAGTCATAATAAATATTTAGAGAGGGGCCATAGCAGATCAACTCACGAAAAACTTGATATCAAACTACAACTAGAGATGATGAGAGGACTTCTACAGAAAGATGAGGAATACTAGGGTTACAAATGAACCCTACGGAAGAGAGTGAAACAAATATTGTTGTTGTGAAGCTGAGACATAGATAAAATTCTTAGTTGGAGTAAAATCATGAGGGAGTTTAGTTGCAGCCATGGAAGCACAACCTAAGTGTGATGAACACATGAGGATTTGATGAATAACCCGAAGACAACAAATTTCAACCAAGGACTGAATTAGAAGATGAAATTGATAAAAGGAAAACAAGAAGGTATAGTTTGTTTTATGAGAGACAACCTATGATTTTGAGGGAATGTATTGGAAAGTTTGAACAATTCAGCAATAAGTAAAGGTTAAAGTTCAAAAAAAAAAGTAGTAGAATAAGGTACAAGTTGAGTAAAATTATGGCAAGTTTTTTAAGTTTCACTGTGCAGGTGATAGTAGAGGAAGGTGAGGAGATTTGCAATAGCCTAAAGCAAGGAGTGCTCAAAGGGTTCTAGATAAGATAACTAGGAAGATGCCAAAAGCTCAAACTGAAGAGAAAGTTTAGTGAGGTATCATGTAGCAAGGTGGAGACTTGTTAATACAAAGACATTTTTCAACTCACAAGTTGAAGTTGTTACGAGAAGACCAGATGCATATGGCCAGGAGGTCATAAATTTTCGTACCTTGGGAGTCTGATGTAGGTGCATAGATGGAGCACAAATTTCGATGAAGACTAGACTAAAGCTTTCCAACATGATGGGATGGTCACATGATGATGCTGGAAAAAATTTAGATATTTTTATAAGAAATCATGGATATTTACATTAGGAAGTGGGTTTTTTTTTTTAGAATAAGTTGGAAGAAATATTTCCTAATGTAAATGTAGTTTGACTTTCCATTATTTTTTGATAAGGGGAAAGGAATCATCTCTTGTGACTCTTAGTTGTCCCATCGTATCTTTCTTTTTAAATAGAAAGAGTGTTTGGGAAGAAGAGTGCAACAAAGGTAGAGAGAAGAAAAAAGAGAGGAGAAGAGGCAAAAATCAAAAGGCCTAGGCTGCACATGCCCACATTGTATATTTGGCCAGTTTAATGTATGTTTGAATTTGATTAGTGAGAAACCCGTTTATGTGCCTCTATGTGCGTTAACCTCTTTGTCTGTAAATGGTTAAAGAAGTTGTTGGTCTTTTGGAAAATGTATTTTTGATTGTAAAATGTTGCAATCACATTTTATTCCTGTGCATTGGTGTATTTAGAAGTTTGTATTTGTGAAGTTGATTCATGTTAAAACATCTAAATATTGAACTCATATATCACTAGGGTTCATTCATAAATTTTTTGTTCTTGTTGAAATGGTTTCAATGCCCCATGATGGAGTATTTGTTGTTTTCTGGTAGGCGACTATGTGTGATTTGAATGTTGTTAGAGTAAAACAAAGCACCATTGTTCAAATCCAATCACGCCCTTTTGATTGGAATGCGATATGCTTTGTTTGGTTCCCATGAAGTTAGAAACAGTGTGCTCAAGGGTTGAGAAACCACATATGTAGATTATAGTTGTGTTATCCTTGTTTTAGTCACTGTGGTTGTATAGTTACTACTTACGGAGAAAATAGAGCACCAAGTTTTGTTGAATGTCGTCCAAACTTTTCAGATTTGTTCCTACCTAGTAAGTTCAAGTTAGAGTTGTAAATTCCCATGAAGGAGGGCGTATGAAGTCGTGTGTAATTTTAGGAAGCAAGTATAGGTCATGTAGAATTGATTAGTAGCAAGTATGAGTCATTTCACCTTCCAGGAATTCGAAAAGACAATTTTTTTGACGTGATACGAAATCAACTCATAGCGCCTACATGATTTGATAATAGCGATACGAAATCAGCTTGTAGCGCCTATAACCAATAATTTCCAAGGTTGTGTGTTAGGTTTTGAACTCCCATTTTGGCCTACCTATCGTATCATTTGAGGCAATGGTTGGAAGGTTAGATGGAGAATCTCCCATGTAATTTTTGAGCGAAGTGAATTCATACTCCTATATTGACTGCATAGTGTAATTTTTTCCTGAATTACTATCAAATTGCATACAAAGTTGCAAGTGTTTGTTGAGTTTTCCTAGGTTATTGGAAGCTTGGGTAACCCATCCCAGTATGTCATCAACAAGAGTCGAACTCCATGGGGGTGGGAAATCCTACTCATTGAACCTTATCACAAGGGGCCAAAGATGCCCCCCATGGGATTTCAAACCGGGTGAAGGGGATATCATCCCATTGTGTCAACCATTTGGTATTCCCAAGAAGAGACTAAATGATGAATGATATTAACAATTATAATAAATTACTAATTATTCCAATAAAATGTATGTTTGTTTTGGAATATGACTTCTCGAATTTTAATATAATTAATTACTAAGTGGATGGTAGGGATTTAACCTCCATAAAATATTCTAGAGTATTATTAGTTGTATACACAAATCAAAGGCTCATATTTATCTTTAAAAATAGTTATGCCCCCTTTCCCTTTTCAATTAAATTCATTAATTAAAAAAGTGTCATATGAACAAGTGTATATGATGTGACTTACAGATTTTTAGGCATGTGGTATTGACAAGCCACGGTATTGTAACAAATCATATTTAAAAATTAAGAATCTCCATAGAAAAGTGAGGGTAAATACCATAGTTAAAATCTTGTTCCATGTTTTTTAAATGTATATATGTTAAATTATATATTACTTATTCTTGTAAATAATAATAATAATAATTCAATTAATTTTTTATGACTTTTCTAATTTTAACAACATGAAATGTTTCATGTAGTAAGTGTTTTGATGGTTATTATGGATTGATGCCCACGAGTGTTTACCAACCATTTAATTTATATGTCTCCACCAGTATACACAAATCAAAGGTTGAGGTTTATCTCCAAAGTAGTTATGTCATTTTTTCCTTTTAATTAATTGATTAATTAAAAGAAACCATATGAACAAGTGTCATATGAAATGAGTTATAGTTTTTTGGGCATGTGGTATTTAGAAGCCATATTATTGGTCCATGGTATTGTAAAAAATGTCTATTAACAAACCTATTTACAAATTAAGAATCTCCAGGGTAAAGTGGAGGTAAATCTCCATGGATAAGAATCTTGTTCATGTCTTTTCAAATGTGTATATGTTTAACTTATATATTAATTCATTTTCAATAAATAATAATAATAATTAACTTAAATTCTTAATTTAATTTATTTTATGACTTTTTTCTCTCCAATCTAGTATGGAAGAGATGTTGTAATGTCTATCATGTTATGTTATGTTATGTAAACATTTTTATCTTGGTCAAATTACTTAAAAATAAATAAAATAAAATTAATAATTACAATTATATAATACTTATGATTATTATTACAATAATATTATTATAATTATAATTCTTATTTAAACCATCCTAGATCCATCTTAAGCCGTTAAGCACTCAAAGGGTTCAAATCTCTCAAGGTGAAAATCTTTTTTTTAGAGTGCAAAAGAGATTTAATCCCTCTTGGTGCTTGACATATACATAGTAAACTAGATCTTAGCCGATGCTATGTAAAAAATAATAATAAAATAATAAAAGTAAAAAGAATAAAACCTACATTAAAATAAAAATAACTTAAATCTAAAATAAAAAAATAAAAATTCTACATTATTATTATTAATTATTATTATTTACTTTTTGTTGGGTAGTTAAGGTAAAATTGACTCAGTAAAGTTATTGACCATTTTTGAGCTCTAGGTTTATGACAACCCGTGGTATTCATGTGGAATATAGCCTATTTAAAGAGGGAATTTAAACCAACCTAGATCCATGTCACTCTAGATCCATCAAGCACAAACAAGGATCAACTCTCTTTTGCACTAAAAAAAGAGGTTTGCAACTTGACAGATTTGATCCCTCCTGATGCTTGATAGATCTAGAGTAACATGAATCTAGGTTGGTTTTAGCAATGTGAGATTTATTATGAATTAAGTGATTTGATGTTTATTATGGATTGATGCCTATCAACATTTACCAACCATTTAATTTATTTGTTTGCGTTAGCATGCCTATTTTAAAATGGGGCTTCTATAAATTTAATTTCATTATCAATAATTATTTGGTGGATGGTATAGATTTAACCTTTGTGGATTATTCTAGAATATTCTTAGTAATGTTGATAAATCAAGAATTAATATCTTCAAAGTATTTATGCCATTTTAATTAAATTTATTAATTAAAAAAAGAAATGAGTTATAGTTTTTTAGGCCTGTGGTATTGATAAGCCATAGTATTAGCCTATAGTATTGTAGCCTACTTATAGATTAATAATCTTAATGATAAAGTGTGGGTGAATCTCCATTGTCAAGAACCTTTTCTTTTTTCATTTTTTAAATTTATATTTGTATAAATTAAATATCAATTATTTCTTCATTAATAATAAGAAGAAGAAGAAGAAGAAGGAGGGAATGCAAGAGAGGGAGGACTTATCTATTGACTTGATGAAGAAATGAAGTTACAATATGCATGGGGCTTGGGGAGCGCTATTAAAAATCAAGTCAAATTCTTAACATTGTGGAAGGGGCAGGAGTTAGTTATTTCAATGAAAATTTGGAAACTAATGGTATTGTATATTCTATGGTAGTCATTCAATATGTTTTTAAGCTCAAAGAGAACCCCAACTAAGTTAAATCCCCTATTCTGCAAAAAGTAAGAATACAATTAGGGAAATTTTAGAAAATCAAGTTTTACCACATTAAGAGACATCTAAATTCAAAGGAAGATTCCTTAGTAAATAAGGGAGTTACTTTAGATCAAGGGTTATTAGTCAAGGATGAATGCATTGGTGTATATACCCTTTACAATGAAAATTACAATAAATATTTAGAGAACCTAAATATTGATTGAATTAAGAGGTGCTAGTGGAAGAGTTAAGAGGCACGTGGTTTTATGTTCTCATGTTATATCACACTCATTATTTGTGAACCATCAACATTATTCCCTAACAATTTGGTGCCTCTATACTTCTATCGAAATTAATATCTAGTAACATCTAGTAGCATGAGTGGTTTGGGATAGATGGAGGATAGACCATATCTTTAATAAATGTAGGAAGGGGTTATGGCATGTTGTTATAACAAACAAGAAAACTTAATTAGTCTATGGGTACAATGTCTCAATGGAAAAGGAAAATATTACAATGGTTTTAGCCCACAAAATTGAATGTTTGGCCCATTGAAGGTATAATGCAAGTGGGTGGTCCATTTGGCTAGTAGATATATGGCTCAGTGGGGGTAGGTTTTCTTGGTTATAAGGCATGAAAAATCACCATTTTCTCATCCATAATATGAATTTGGACAATCAAGCTCATACTCGGTAGAAAGGCTGGCTGAGTGGTTGACGTCATGGAGATGATGTATGTTTCAGAGAAGGAGGAATTTAGTTTCCTGGATTATATCACGGTAATGATGGAGCACATTTTTTTACTATAAAATAGGTAGGGGAAATCGGGGATGTGGAAGTAAAAGCCCAATTAAATCTCCTAAACTAAAAGACTGATCTGCTTCCGACCAGAATTGACAAACTTCAATCAAAAATTGAATTACTTGACCTTCGTCATGCAAGTTAGAATCCTTGGGCAGAAAAGGTGTATAATATACCATTTTGTGAGAGAAAAAAGAGAGGTGATGGAGGCGTGCTAGCTAGCAACCTTAGAGTGGCTGAAAAATGAAGAGTTGTGTTGGCAGATGTGACCTAGACCCCAACTCCAAGACCACTAAGGAAAGTGGATAAGGTATTAATAAATTGGATTTGTACTAAATATAAGATAATTTTTAAGAGTAAAAATCATTTCAGGTTTCAACAAATGGACGTCTAAATATGTTGATTTCAATTAAAGAAAAAGAAAAAACGACATTTTTATTTGAATGTTTTGGTTACATAAATATTTAATTTCAAGCTAGACACCAAATTGGTGTAAGAGACCCCTTTGATTGTGGGATAAGGTACTCACCTCCATGTAATGATTTGACTACTAATTTTACAAAGGCATACATACTCTAAATCCCATCTAGTTTTAAACATGTGACCTATTAGGAGGAAACACATGCTCTTAACCATTAAGCCCACTCAAATGAATTGTATTAAAGAGGTTTTATTTTTTGCCAATAAGCATGTTTGTTTTAGAATAAAATTTCCAAAATTTTAATTTAATTATTAATAATTATTAAGTGGATGGTAGGAAATTAACTTCCATGAAATCAATAGTATATACAAATCAAAGGTTGAGATTTATCTCCAAAATAGTTATGTCGTTTTTTCTCTTTTGGTTAAATTGATTAATTAAAAAAAAGTCATATAAATGAGTATCATATAAAATGAGTTATGGTTTTTTCATATGTGGAATTGATAAGCCATAATATTGTAAGAAAGCATATTTACAGATTAATATTTAGATTGATAAAGTAGAGGTAAATATCCATGGATAAGAATCTTGCTCCATGCCTTTTCAAATTTATATAGGTTAAACTTATATATTAATTTTTTTATTTAATTAATAATAGTAATAATAATTTAAAATAAAGTTATAATTTAGTTACTTTTACAATTTTTAAAATTTTAGCAATGAGATGTATTATGAAGTAAGTGTTTTGATGTTGATGTTTATTATGGATTGATACCTATGGACATTTACTAGTCATAATCATAGTTTCTTTTTCACCTTGCAATATAATAACAAGTGTTTGAGGGTAGTGTAATCCCTGCGGTTGAAATTTATGATTATGTAGTTTAAAAAATCACATATAGAAGTTGGTAGCATGAAACATATAGTCTACTATTAAATATTTAAAATAATATTAATACAATATCGAGAAGATTAATATCTATTTTTCATATCTATAAGATAACAGAAAATGATTATTCTAGGAATTCTTTTACAAAGCACAGTTGTATTCATATTTATATGACAAAGTTTGACAATTTGTATTTTACAAAAACAAAAAAAACTTGTAATTCAATTACGTAGTAGAAACTTTGGTAGGACTTGTTCAAATCACATTTAAATTATGTGCATATACAACTAAATGAATGTTATGTTCCTATAGATCTGAATTACAAATTGTTTAACACAATCCACAATTACATAATGTTGGTCAACTTGACATGGTCCTTAACACGATGCTAGAGTTTTGCAGAGACTAATAATGTAAAAAATGTGAGGGATTATTCTTGTGTTTATTTTGGCATAAGAATTCAACCATTGACCATCTCATAACCTGTCATTGATGTTTTCAAAAAGAGATGAAGAAACAATATTTATTAATGCTTCTTTAGATTTTCTAAAAATTATCATACTATGTCTAATAAATTTTAAAAATGATGGAGAAAGTAGAAATTCAGTTAGAGTGGAGAAGAGCTAATTTCTAATTATATGAAAAGTTCATTGTAAAATGGAGGATTTCAATAAATGATAAAATTAGAATGAATAGTCAAAATCAAGAATAAAATAGAAATGAAACAAGTGTATCCTCCATTTGACTTATATTTAAATTAGTTACAAATTGAACCATAAAGAATAAAGGAAGTATACATATAAAAAGTCATGATTTGTTATTGTTAATTTATATGGATGATGTTGTGTTATTAAAAAATCATAAAGATACTCGCGACAAAACTGTATTCATTTCATATAATAGCGACATTTTCTTCTTAGTAAAAACAACAATTTTATATGGTTGTTGTTTCAGCTATAGAGTTAGTTAAAGAAACTTGATTTTTTTATTATCTATTCTATAAATAGTAAATGAAAAAAAATAACTATAAAAACAATTTTATATAGTTGTTGTATGAGTTACAAAATTAGTTGAAGAATCATAGAAGAAGGTTAAAAGGACTGGCAAAATGTGTTTAGTAAAATAATTATGTATTAAAATACAAATGGGGTATAGAAACATTAATTTACTATATAAATTATCAAATTTAATCATGAAAACATAAATAAATACAAATAAATATTATTTACTCAAAAAAGTTAAAGAAAAGTTATGTGTCTCACATAGAATGTTATAAAATCTATAAATAAATCTCAACTAATAATACATTTAGAGGAAAATTTATATGCATAAAAATATGTACTTTACAGAAAGGAAAAACAAATTGAGAACTGAGTACATGTAACAAAACATGATAGTATTCATGAAAAATAAAATGAAAATACTCAATACAAATATTAAAAAATAAATAAAAAAAAATTGCTCTCAATGCCACATACCTTTATTCCATATATCAATAGATCATATAATGTTTGTCCTTGTGAATAGATATTGATTGAATATCGATAATGCATTTTGCACATAAAGTAAAGATGAATTAAAATGTCTATGATTTGTATCAGCTAAACTACTACAATTCAAACACTCTTATTCATTTTCATTCGTCTCGCATTCCCTTTCACTGCCTCATCATTTCACTTCTTTGTCATTCCCTAACTATAATGTTTAAAAACAAAGTTAAAGCAAGACAACTGAAATAGGAAAAATAAATTAGAAATAAACAAATATTACTATGAATTGTTAGTATTTATTTATTTATTTTTTTTTTTATTTATTTATTTATTTTTTTTAATTAACTAGAATGAGTAGATTTTTATATAAAATATATCGCACCCATTCACAAAGAAACTGTGATTTTACATAGATTTTTCCATGCTTACAAAGATTTGATAATGATTAATTTGTTCTACAAACCTAATATTTTGGTTGTATCTAATCCGCCCACACAAATTCCTCATTCTGGTGCCTTTACAACTGTAAATTCGACAAAATTGAAACATAAGATATCTACATTTACAATGCATCATTTAGAAACTGTGAGAAAGAACATATGAAATTTAGATATCCACTGGCGTTGGACTGTTAAGGTCCAGGCCAATTAAGCCTTGGTTTTGGTCCTACTCGATCGAGTCCTCTTTCTTTTCCTTATTTATCTCGTCCATTTTGAGTTACAGCTGCTCAATTTGATGCCTCAATGCATCAACTTCATCATCCAACTGGCGTATGCACTCTTGTTTCTCCAACTCTCTCTCATGCATCAATAGGTTCTCTTGTAGCTATTGATGTATGTTGCGTTGCAATACGGGCATGATGTCTCTTAGCTCCAAGTGCTCCTGCACACATTTTATGTAGGATGGCCGAATTCTCCTTCCCTACAGAGAGTTTCCTACCTGTGAACCTTAGACCTTGACTTGTGATTGACCGAGGAGCCCAACCATGAACTGGCATTTGGAATTTGTACACTAGAATCCATTTTTCAGTTGTCCTAAATATTCCAGGACTTTCTGTTACTCCCACTCAAATTCAGAGTGTGCTTGACCCTGTCGTCTAGTCAGGTACCCTCATAGACCCAAGGTTTATAGCTCTTCTCACCTACAGTCATGTTCAGCCAGACCTCCCTCCATTGTTCTACTAACTAATCAGCTCCTAGATTTAGTTGGACCTGAACCTCCACTTGCTTCAGTAAAAGAATGACATCTTTAGACCCAATAACAACATACAGACTCTCAAATTCCCTTCAACCCTCCAATTCACTTAGACCCTCAATTGCACTTAGGCCCTCAATTTCCCTCAGACCCTCAATTGCACTCAAACCCTCAATTGCACTTGGGCCTTCCTTGAAATTTATCCCATCAACCCAGACCCAATAACAAATAATTAGAAACCTCAGCTTTAGTCATCAGGCCTTCACAGAGGCCACCTTAGCAACATATATCCTTAATTAATACAAACAAAACATATCGTTATTCCCTTTATAGTTGTTTCCTAACTGAACGATGATGTTGTACTGAGTAAAGAAGCTGATGCAACTAGGATCCAAATAAGTCTCAGTTATTTCCCTGTCCTCCTCCATTAATTTCCAACACTTCTCCTGGTCCATCCTTATCATCTGAATGATCCTCCCATGAGTAAACATGAATTAACTTTTTCTCCGAAAATCCCATACTCCTGCAATCTCCCGAGGGGATGCATCGTCTTTTTCCCTATGAGACAGGGCATGGGAACTAAAGACAAATACAAAGGTCCCTTTAAAAAACATGTGTAGCACCAGGGTGAAGGACTCCATCATGTCGAAATTGAAGGTAGAGGACAATCATGCCATGAGTATCCATGACAAACTAGAGCTTGTATGATATCATGAGACAAGGCCCAAGGGCTAGGGGGATGAGGTGGGCTAGGGTGGTGATCATGTCGAGGAGAGGCGGAAGGGTGAGGGGGAAAATAGGGGAAAGGAGAGGATAATGGAGAAGGGAAAGGGTGCGGGGGGATAAATAAGGAGGAGGGGAAGAAAAAGGAAGATGAAGGGGAGCGAGGGACAGGGGGCAAAGGGGAGGGAGGAGGGGCCAACTTACCACCTTAAATAAATGAAATTAAAGTCTCCAATACCTCTATATATTAATTTCCATTCTAGGCTTCCAGCCTCTCTCAATATCCACAAGTTGTATCCCATCAATTTACTTATGGGATGTTAGTCATACTCTCGACCTCATTCAATATCCATCTTTCTTCTCTTAACTGACATGCATGATTAGCCTATTTGTCTGCTTCTTGGTTGTTTATTCTGAGAATAAGATAGAAGGACACCAAATCAAAGGAGTGGAGTAGGCCCTAAGATCTCTTGATGATTTGGTTCAGGGTAGTGGTTTTACCTTTTTTAGCGTAGACCATATGCCTAATAATTATCATGGAATCCCCTAGAACTTGTATTATTTGTATGCCCTTCTTTTGAGCCGAGTTAAGGCCCAAGAACAAGCCATACACTTCTTCTTGGGTTTTGGTTTTCCATTCAAGCCCCCACGCACATCTAAATTCAATGATTCCTTCGGGATTAGTGAGAGTCCCTCCCCCACCTGCCACCCCATCTATGTATTGTTTGTATTGAAAAGTAGGTATACATTTATTTTATAAAGAGCTCCTAAAAACACTATTTCCAAAAGCATGATTTAAAATTGTTAATCCATTTCCTAAAAATTCTAATTTTTTGCTTCTTATTTTAAAAATAAAAATTTTAAAAATCATATATCTATTTTATATAAAAAAATTAATTTAATATATAATAATTAAGCAAAATTATTTATTTCTATATAAAGAGTAAGGAATTTATAAATACTCAAATAATAATAATTAATAATAATAATAATAATTTAAAACACTAATTATTGCAACATATTTAAATATGAAAAGATGTACTCTTTTATTATTTTTAAGTATCCAATTATTTATAAAAAAAATGGGCGATTGATATATTATTTTAGATAAAACAATAACCATTACATATTCGAAACAAAAATCAATATATAATTTTTTTCCATACCAATTTAATTGAAAAGAACAATATCAATTCTAATAAGCATATAATGCAAAGAAAAAATAAAATCTATAGTTCAGCTGGTTTAAATTCAAGCCATATAAAACCCATGTTGACACATGCAAGAATGAAAGTGTTAACATTCAAAGTTTTGGAACGTAATTATTATTGTTCGATGTTTTTATTCATGAGTGATTTTTAATAACGTAGTTCAAAGAATTTTGGTGGCAACTATATATATATATCCTCTTTTTTATGACCATATTTGAATTCACTAGTTCCCATTTTCAAGCACAACATCACCAAAATTAATTTAATTTTAGAAAAATTTTATTTGGAATAGGATTTATTTACAAAATTACAATATATCTTTAAAAAGATGGAACTAATGGAACTAGTGTTTAATTTGATAACCAATTGAAACACACATGCCTTATATAAAACTAGTGAACCTTTTCCATTGTGTGACAATTTTCACAAAGATGAACAACAACAAAATATTGGTCACTATTATTACATTAAATACAATTATTTACAATGCTGAGAAAAAATTACAGCATGTTTCCAAAGACTTCAACCTATATCCCTACAAAAAACAATTTATTTACCAACCACTAAAAATGAAATCCTTTAACATTATTATATATAAAATAACTGATAATAAAAAATAAATAAAATTAATATTATCTATTAATTAT